>CATKHJ010879184.1:0-38712 GCA_949750685.1 Vernicia montana
CGGCATGGGGACGCCGAAGAGAAGGCCGGTGAAAATGTTGTAAAGAGAGGTGAAGATTAGAGTGGTGGAAAGGTCTAAGTGGGAGACGAGAGTGAGGGTTAGGACAATGGGGATGAAGGTTCCTAAATCACCCACTGCGCCTGAGAGTTCGGAGGAGAGGGTGGTTTTGAGACGTAAGTGGCGGCGCCACCACCGATTTTGGGGGACGAGAGGAGTGGCGGAGGCGGAGGAAGGGTCCATGAGAGTTTGTAAAGTATGCAGGGAGGTCAGAGTGACTCTTGGGTCATTGCATTGCAGGGACGTTGTATCTTGCTCCTAATATTTGGTAAGCTTTAGGGTTTGTACAAAAGACTCCTTAAATTAAATGCCTCTTCACTGATAAAAAAGAAAAAAAAAGGGTAGCTGTATCTAAGTATTTTCCTTCGAATAAACTCTTTATTTTATCTTTCTTTTTTAAATTTCTGTTTTTTTTAAATTTAAAGAGGGAGATTGGTTCTCTCACTAATATTTTAATATTTTTTTTCATTTCTTTTATTTTTATAATTTATTATTATTATTAATCAAATTTTTTTTATTATTATTAATTTACTATATTATTATTAAAATATTATTTTATAATATTTTAAATCAGATTATTCTTTTTTAATAATAAATTTTTTATATAAAGTAGAAAAAATAAAATAATAATAATAATAATAATTTGTTATAATATTTTATATCAAGAATATTTTGTTATAATATTTTTAAAAAGATTATATTTTTTTTAGCCGCAAAATTTTTATGTAGAATAAAAAAAATGAAATTATAAATTTATGTATAAAAAAATGAAATTGTAGTTGTTGGAGTATATGTATTTTTCAAGATAAGTTAAAATAAAAAGTTGAATTGTTTATAATATAATAAGAAATAAGATAGGAAGTATTGTTGAAAATGGTCTTATTCATTCTTTATGTTGTATAGTGACAAAATTATAAAATTACAAAAAAAAAATAACCCTATAAATTATATTTAATTTTCTGTCTTAAAATGTATATATAATATTAGTGAATAAATAAATGACCGAGAAAATGAAAAAAAAAATGGAAGGAAATAATAAGTTAACAAATAAACAAAATGTATTAAAAAAATGAATTGTGAAAAAATAAAAAATTCAAATGATGTTTTTTATATTCTTCAATGTGTTATAATGTTATTTGAAGTAATATTCAATTATTTATTATATTAAACTATAAATCAGACATAAATTTAAATATAAATTTAAGTTTTTCCTTGCAGTGCTAAAAATTTAAAAAAAAAGTTGATTATCTTAATTTTTCTACTAGAGTTTTTTTTTTTTTTGGCATACTTTATTAATTATATTTGGATAATTTGGTTCAACATTAAGTATAATCATTTAATTGCTATTTTTAATATATGATATGATAGGATTTTATCATATATTTAGTTCACTTTGGGATAGGGTAAACTTGTCCTATCTCAATAGTGATTTCTTATTGCTCATTTTTACAGTGGATAAATTTGGATAAAGTTTATAATAATATAAAAACTTATAGGTTTATAATTAAAATATTAAAAAATTAAACATTTATTTTATAAGGTTATCTCTTATTGATTCATGGTACCAAATTACCAAGGATTTTTCACACAAATAAAATAAAAAAAATTACAAAAATACATTCTCGGTGTTTTTTTTTTAAAAAATAATGTTTTGGGGTGTTTTTTTTTTTTTTACAAAAATATGATTTCTAGCAAAATAGTATTTTTTTTTAATGAAAAAATTATGTATTTAGTATATGTTTGATATATATTTTCAAAATTTTTGGTATATTTTTCAAAAAATTTAATATATATTTTAAAATGGTATCCATTCGATAATATTTAGTATATATTTATTATATAATTAGTATCGATTGTTATTTGTATATGATGTATTTGAAATAGTAAATTTTTTTAAAAATTCAAAAAAAGATACCAGGAAATTATATACATTACACTTATTTTGATATCTGTTTTGTATATATTTAATATATATTTGGTATATAGCTAGTCATCAGCGTTCAAAACAATAATTTATTCTAAAAAAAAAAAATAAAAGGAATAGTCCTAAACAGTATTATCATTCCCACTAGAATTTAGGTGCCCCAAGCTTGAATTAGCATTAGAATCCACCACCGCCACCTGTTTCCACCATTCAAAAAAAGAACCCAAAAAAGAAAAAACCAACACCATTGAATTAAATTCGCTTTTCCTTTTCAACTGCGAATCTAAATACCCACTGAATAAATAAATAAAAACAAACAAACAAACAAACAAAAAGAATTAACAAAGAAATATACCATTTTTTAGTTCTGCCCACTTGGTTTTTTCTATAGTCTTGCAAGTTGGTATCCGAAAGAGAAGAGACAAAGAGCAGAAAGAGAGAGAGGAAGTATTGATTCTCGAGAAAAATACGATATTCACTGCAACTTGTGGACGGCGATTATCAGATGAAGATTGCTTTATAAATTATATAGACTTTTTCTTTCTTTAATTTGTATATTTGTAGAGTGAAAAAAGGTTATAAAACGATGGATCGCTTGCTTCAGATCTTGTCTTGGCTCTTGTAGACCAATGGGGGTCCATGGTTTAGTTTCTTGCTGGAACGACGGCGGTGTTGGTGGCTGTGGGTGGATTTTGCGGCGGAGGATTTTGCAGAGAACAAGCTCCTAGGAAGCCGAAGAACACAGAGAGAAATGACATCAATGATGGAGATTTTTTTTTTAAACTATACATGGTATTTTTTTTCTCTCAATAAAATAGTTATTCATTAATAAGGCAATAAGCTCAGCACAGTACAAAATACAATTACTATATGCCGAACTCAGATTTATACAAATGGACTTGGAATCTAAATTTAAATTACCCACTACATAGGTTTTTATAATAGGTTTTAAGCTCAAAAAATTACAAAAACATTCCTGATATATCACATCCTTTCCAAAAGCTTCCACCTCTTGGATTCATACAAATGGACCTTGGGTCGAAATTTAAATTACCCACTACATAGGTTTTTATAATGAGTTTTAAGCCTAAAAAATTATAAAAATATCCCTGACATATTCTCTCATTTCCAAAAGTTTCCACCTCCTCTATAACAGTCACACCATCAGCGACAACCAAGCCAAAGGGAGGATCTTCGAGTAGATTAAGCCTGAGGCTTGAGCAAACTAATGGATGCATTAATAAAGCTTGAAAATTCCCCATTGCTAAACAAACACGATCAAATTGAGTAAAAAAAAAGCCTGGATCTATTGGCTCCGACCGAATTTGTGTTCGTCGGCTCCTCAAAGCACTAAGGTTACCCAACCTAGTTAAAAACCATAAAGCTCTACCATTGGCTTCAAGATCCTCTTCTATATCCGTCCCACAGGCTCCCAGAAGGAAAATCTTTAGGCTTCGAAAGGATGAGGGTAACCAATCGAATACAGCCCTAAGAGCAATCACCACAACCACCAAATCAAAGAAAACTAACCGATAAGAACGTTAGAATAAAAGGATCCTTTGAAAGCCTTAGACAAAAACTTATTAGCACACAAGAAGGAAGAAAAAGAAATAACAAAATAAAAGGGAAAAGGGTACATTTACCGATGGCCGAAGTCACCGAAAATTTTTCTTACTGAAAATCCTATAACAGAGAGCAAGCTTTCACATAGAGAAAGAGAAGGAGAGAAAATCTAAGTATATTGACTATCAGTGTACTTCACAAATTTGAAGGGTGGAGACTGGAGAGAAGATAATGGGCAAAAAATTTGTAGTAAAGTGTAATTGTTATTTTTGAAAAAAAAGTAGTATAGATTGTAATTTCCTCAATTACCAATTACCAAACCATTAATTGCAAGTTTTTGACGCCCAATTTATGTTCCCACTAAATCCAAATAAACTCATCCTGGCCCGAACAAGTCCAGCCCACCCATAATCTAAGCTGATTTGTAAGTGGACCCACGAAGATGTACTTTGCTACTTAGTGGCAAAAGGGACTTTATAGTAGCTTTTATATATGTGTTAATTTTGTTCAAACTATAATGATTAAGGAAATCATTGCTTCTTAGTTTAATTTAAATTGAAAAACAAAAAGATGTAACCAAAAAAAAAAAAAAATGGACAAAGATCTAATCAACAAAAAGAATTGGATTCTCCTTATCCACAAATTTGATTTTTTTTTTTTTTTTTTTTAATTTTTGTAATGTAGGAATTGGTCAAAAGATAAAAAGGTAAAACAGACAAATATTTCACTAAAATTAAAAATGAAAAAAAAAAATCTAGGATCATTATGCCCAATGCTAGTACATGTAATGCAATTTTACCTTATATACTATTGTCATTAATTAAACTATGAGTTAAAGATGGGAATAAATACTTTAAGAAATTGACAATTAATGCATAGAACAAAGGTTAGACCTTATAAAACTAATAAAAAAATGTATTAATCTTTTTATTTTATTTCACAAAACTTAATTACAATTTATTAAAAAATATTTATCTCTCTTTTTTTTAACCATATAATTATATTATATTTAATCAATTTTAACCCACAATAATTAGAATAATTTCTATAAATATGAGAAATACAAATATCTATACTTAATTGTTATGCTCTCAAAAAACATTTTAGCAAAAAAATAAATTTAAAAATAATGCCTAAAAAATTCTTATTATTATTATTCAAACTCGCAAAGGCCATGACTCTCCCATGAGTCCATATGACCAACATTAATATGTAGCCGTTACACACTCACCGTTTAATTTGCCACCGTGGCACCCCTAAATTCAAAATCCCACCAAAGCCCTTTTTTATAAAACAAAGAATTTGACCGTTGGACATCAAATCACAAAAACACAAACGCTCTATTCTCTGTTTCAAAGCGTCTCTGTTTTTCTCTCAAGCCAAGAAGAGAAATCAGACTCAAGAGCCAGCAATGGCTGTCGATTTTTCTTTCAAGGACGAAGATATGGTGGTCGACGACGGAGTTGGGTACCCAAAAGCCTATGCAAAGCTTTGTAGAGATCGTGGAGCTGGGACTTACAGCCACGGTCCTCCCTTCACTTTCATTCCATGTGCATTGCAGCAACATGAGGTAAAAAAGAAAATTAGCCTTTTGGGATCTGTTTGGTTTCTTGGATAAAAAAATGGAAGAAAGAAAGAAGAAAAATGGGAATTGGGATTTTTAATTGAGTTTATGTTTATATTGCTGTTTTGAGTATGTAGATAAGAAATATGTCTACTTTTTCCTGAAAATCAAACTGTTTAATTTTTAAATTTTAAATGCAATCATGGGTTTTGGATGAAATTTGATTTTAAGAAAGCACATTACTGTTAATTCTTCGTCTGAGCTGCATTTTTTTATTTTTGGCTGTGATATGAATTTATAGTGATAGCTTTGAATTCAGATATTGATGCTGCTTTTTGTTATAATTTGCCTTGCAGATTTTGCGAGCAAAAGAATTAGAGCAAATGTTCCCAATTATTGACCCAAAAGCAAAGCAAACAGCAAAACCCAAGATTTTTGTGGGTCTCTTGTGGAAGCAACTCAATCACCTAGGGTAACCATTTCAATGCTCCTATAATCACAAAAGAAAATTTTGAAAAGTTTGCAATAATTTATTTTTGTGATTTCTGATTTTTAATCACTGTTTTGTGTTTTAGGAATGCTGGTTTTGATCCTACAGTAATTCGAGTTGATCCATATGGCAATGTTCTTTATTTCCATGCTGATAAGGCTTCTCCTCTTGCTTGGGACATTGACCATTGGTTTCCTTGTCAAAGTACAGACTAATTCAACTCTCTCTCTCTCTTTCTTTCTCTGCTTTAGCATATCTGAAATGTATGTGGTTTGCTTGTCGGAATTGTAGGGGGAGGATTAACAGTTCCAAGTAATCTGAGGATACTCCAATGGCAAGTGTGCAAGAGAAAGCATAATAAGTTAGAGTTTCTTGTTCCATGGTGGGATCTTCAGTTGGGAATTTCAGTAAACCAGTTTTTATCCATATTTGCTTCTTCCAATTCAGATTTCAGGTGGGTCGTCTATATCAAACCTCTACCTTCTGAAATCATTTCAATTAAGAAACGCAAGGGAAATTTACATTAAGTTCCATAATTATGGCAGGCACAGGGCATTTTCATTTTTGTTCTCAGAAGGTGAAAATGAAGAACTAAATGCTTCTCAGACTGTAGACTCGCATTCTTTTCCACAACATTTCATTGAATCAAAGGAGCAATTGGGCCTTGCTGCAGCTGCCATTGTTGTATCTAGAAGAGAGTCATATGATTCTTCATTGGCTTTGAAATCATTGGATTATAATAGGCAGATAAGGCCATATTCTCCTGCAATTGGTTAGTATAAGGAATATAGAACAGTTATCCTTTTCTTTTCCATTTTAGCTTTTCCTTTTATTGTTCATATGTTCATGTTCATTTTGAATTTCGCGACATAAATATATTCTGTTCTTGGATTGTTGTGTTACTTTAGCTGCTCGAAAAGTAAAGCCCGGTGACTTGAAAGAAAATGAGAATCCAGACTTTGTTACAAACCCATATCAAGCCATTGTCATGGCCAGAGATTCTCTGAAGCAAAGAGAAGAAGCTCAGAAGATTCAAGCTGAAATACAGAAAATAGATGAGGAAGTAAATGAAATGAGGAGAAAGAATGACGAGGAAAAGGTTGCTATTCAGGATTTGGAATTGGTGCTGATAAAGCGTAGAAGAAGGGCAGAAAAGTGCAGGCGGCTAGCAGAGGCACAATCTTCTTACAGGACTATGTTAGAGAAGATGATTCGAGATGCAATGCACCAGTAAGATTTATAAATTCATGAAAAAGATTATTTTTGTTGATTTGTTAAAGATTCAAATGATTAAATATTAGAACCATTTTTTGCAGGAGTGTCATTTACAAGGAACAAGTGAGATTGAACCAGGCTGCAGCTAATGCACTCATGGCAAGGCTGGAAGCACAGAAGGCAATTTGTGATGCCTCAGAAAAAGATCTCCACAAGAAATTCAAACATAGAGATGAACTTGAGAAACAGATAAGGCCTGAATGGGAACATGCAAGAAAGAGATCAAGAATGGATGATACTTTACCTGAAGATAGAGACCATAAAGCTATTCTTTATTTGCCAGGAACCAGGCCAAGAACACCTCTTCACAAGGAGCTGAGAGTATTTCTAGAGGAGGAACTGAAAGCATCTGAAGCTGCCTTATCTGCAAATGAAGAAGGGAAGCATGAAGAAATTGAAGAGGAACTGAAATTACCTCCAAAAAATATCACTAGTGAGGATCCTGATGAGCATAATAAATCCATCGTTTTTTTGGAGAATGAAATCCCAATTGAGCATAAGCTTCAGGCACTAGAAATAGGTGAAGGGAAGAGAGACAAGATTCAATTCCCCATTATCCGAGAACAAGAAATAGAGGAAGATGAAGAGAGCAGGAAGCAACGTGGGAAAGGAAATGTAGAAAGGTGGCTACAAATGCTGCTAGAGAACTCTCGAGATGAGATGGAACCTGAAAACTCAAATGACCATGAAAACAGCAGAACGGATGATATAATTACAAAGCTGAACCAAAAGTTCCCACAGAAAGAGGCCAAGAGTTCAAAGCATCAAGGATTTGACAAGGAGCAACAAAAAATAATCCAAGAGAAGGATAAAGGAAAGAAGGTAGAAGAGATTGTCGAGATAGAAGCAAACAAAACAGCAAGGAGAGGAAATGCAGGTGAAACTGCATGTGATGGGATTGGAAGTAACATGAGTTTTGAGGGGAAAGAAAGGATAGAGAACGGTAAAGAAAGAGCACTTGCAAGGTCTGAAAGTGCCAGGACTTTACGGCGTATACCATCTTCTCCTTTGATATTGGGTATGAGAAAGGGAGTGGAATGCATGAGGAAGAAACCTATTGTAACTGGTGATGATGACAGCAGTGAGGATTATACTGCAGGAAACAGCTTCATCAAGTCATCCATCAAGACAATCAAGAAAGCAGTGAAAATATGAAAACATTTGTACCATCTTCTCCGTATACCATCTTCTCCTTTGATATTGGGTATGAAAAAGAGAGTGGAATGCATGAGGAAGAAACCTATTGTAACTGGTGATGATGACAGCAGTGAGGATTATACTGCAGGAAACAGCTTCATCAAGACAATCAAGAAAGCAGTGAAAATATGAAAACATTTGTACCATATCTACAATGTTTCATTTTTTTTTCTTTTTATTTTTTCCAATTTTTTTATAGCTTGCCATGGCTGCATAAGCAGAATAATGTGTGACGTGTTTATACTTCGTTGTCTTAGATTTGTGTATGAGATTGCATGTGTGTGAGAGAGATGTACAACAACTTGTTTTATAAATCAAAATTCAGCTTCCTCCAATTTCCAGTCCTAATGTTCCTGTCAAATACACTCGCATAATTTTTTTTTTCTCCTGGATCAAGGCAATTTTGCTAGCAGCACACTATTACTATGTCATGTGACACATGCACTACAACGGCTATCTTCTATTGAACTCTTCAACATTCAATTTACAGTAAAAGTTGCATACATTATAAGCGGAGAAAATGAGATTGCTCCTCGACTGTGTAATAGCACAACGCCACACAGTGCATGGAATTTCTTTAAGTTTACAATGGTCTACACCACAACATGACAAGATCAATCTGCGCACCATTCTATTCATCTTTCTTTGCATGCAATATACATTAGTTTACAAAGTACTCAGAAATGATCCATAGCCCAATCCACAAAATTGAGGTTGCCTTTCTGGTGTTTGAGTGCAACTTGATAAATAAATTCTTTCTTTCAACAGGGCTTACCAATCATTCAAGAGAATGAACATCCTTGAAATGATGGAACTGCTTTGTATCCTTAATTAAAATCTCTTCAGACTTACTGGGGAAGAATTTGACATTATATTCAAATTTCTTTAAACTTATCACTTGTCAATTTTTTTCCAGCAACCTTCACCACCACAAGAACATGAGCCATCTTTGAAATGGTGGAACTGCTCTGCGTCCCTTACAGAGATCTCTCTGCGAACCACCTTAGAAATGAATTCGATGCTTCGGTGACAGCTTTGGCACATATATAGATTTTTTGTAATCCATATAGGCGTCCCAGGAGCAGTATTAATTAGGCCAAATGCAATGGCGAGTCTCTCACTGTGCCCACAAAAGATGTCGGCTCTTGAAGTTTCAACTTCATCTGTAGACCTGCATTCTTGACCATTAAAACCAGCTGCCTTCATTTTGTCATAAAATCCCTCCAAAACTACATTTATTTTCTTCATTTGAGGATGGAAATTATCACCACTTAGGAAAGCATGAACTTTTCCTTTTACCTCAACCCAACTACACCCAGGATCAACAATTAGCCCTTCCCCTTTCATTATCCTTCTTACTTTTGCTACTTCATCCCACTTACCACTGTCAGCATAGAGATTATACAAGAGAATATAATACCCAATACTTTGTGTATCCTCTTTGAAAATATGCTGGGCTGCAAGTTCCCCAAGCTGAACTTGCCGGTGGATCCTACATGCATTTAACAAGGCTCCCCATATGGCTGGATCTGGTTTTAAAGGCATTTTTCCTATAAATTCATGAGCTTCCTTCAACTGTCCTGCACGGCCAAGTAAATCAACCATACAGGCATAGTGTTTCAAATTCAGCTCAACGCAATTCAGTTTCATACTGTTAAAATATTTCAGACCTTCTTCTACCATTCCAGATCTACTACAAGCACACAATAGAGCAATGTATGTGATGTCATCGGGTCTAATTTCAGACTCCATCATTTTGTTGAATAACTTGACAGCCATTGCTCCTTGTCCCTCCTGAGCATACCCTCTCAACAAAATATTCCAAGCCCCAACATCCTTTTTGTTTGAGTTAAACTGATTCAATGCAAGTCTCATCCTTCCACACCTCACATACATGTCCAAAATTGCATTAGGAAGAAATCCTTCAGATGCTACTCTAGTCTTTAATGCATAGGCATGAATCTCTTTTCCGCACATCAATGCTCCTATTCTAGCACATGCAGAAAGTACAGATATCAAAGTAACAGAATTTGGCTTTACGTTGAGCTTCATTTTCCGAAAGAATATCAAAGCCTCAATGTTCTGATTGTTTATCCGAAGTCCAACAATGATTGAAGTCCAGGATATTACATTTTTGTCTCGAATGCGATGGAAGACTTCCAAAGCCTTGTCAATGCATTTGCACTTTGAATACATATCAATGAGTGAGTTTGCAACAATAACATATGATATTAGTCCAGTCCTGTCAGCAAGCTCATGAAGCTTCATACCCATGTCTAATAGCCCCAAAAAAGCACAGGCAGATAGAACACAGGCTATTGTGATCTCATCAGGCATGATACCCTCTGACTCCATAGTTTTGTAAGTTTCCAATGCCTTTTCATGCAGCAAATTGTCCTCATAGCCCGAAATCATTGCTGTCCATGACACAACATCTTTAGATTCTATTCCTGAAAACACTGTTTCTGCTTCCTTCCAGTACCCAAGACTCGAGTACGTTTGAATCAATGAAGAATTTACTGAAACATCATTTCCATATCCTGTTTTCATCACATACCCGTGAATTTCCCTCCCTAATCTATCATCACCAAGAAGCTCACACGCAGAGATCACACTAGTCATGGTCATTAAATCTGGATCAATTGAAAGCCCAAGCATCTGGAAAAACAAATTTAACCCTTCTCTACACTCCCCATTCTCAAAATAACCCGAAATCATTGCATTCCAAGAAATTCTATCTCTCTGGGGCATTTTATCAAACACCAAGCGTGCTAACTCAACTTGGCTACATTTCACATACATCGTGATTAAAGCATTAATCACACTAACATCCATTTCAAACCCAAATCTAATTACATGATCATGAATCTCCCTTCCTCTAACCAAATCATGTGCCCCACCACAACTTCTTAAAACACAAGGAAAAGTATATATATCAGGCTTAATGCCAACCCATAACATCCTATGATACAAACACAAAGCCTCATCGAAAAACCCTGCTTTTGCATACCCACCAACCAAAACATTCCACGAGAACAAATCCCTCTCACCCATTCTGCCAAACACATTCCAGGCATTACCCAAATCACCAAACCTCACAAACATACTCAACAGTGCATTTCCAAGCCTAACGGTCAGTGGGGTGACCAATGAATTCAACACAGCTTTACACACATAATCACCCTCACTATATCCTCTCTTGTTCTCACATAACCTTATCAAAGCAATAAAATTTTCCTCTTCTACCGAAATTTTCAATTCTTGCATAGATTTAAGGTGTTTTAAAGCTTGCTCCAGGTTCCCATCGAAACATAGTTGAAATAAACGTGAATTTGATGGGTTCTGAGAGGTGATTAAAGTAGTGGAGGTGGTCACTGAGTTTTTAGGGGGTTTCAGTGCAGAGAGAAGATGGGGCTTATGAGGTTTGAAAGAGAAAGTTAAGGTCTTGTAAAAGTTGCGGGTTTGTGGCTTCTGGGAATTGAGGTTTTGGTGATCTGGTTGGAGACGAATTTGTGGGGTTTTAGCAGAGAAAGCCATTTTTCGAAATGAAGCAGAAGAGCATCTTCTACAAGAACAAGAAGGGGTTTTAGATGGGGTTTAACGTTTAGAAGATAAACTGAGAAACTTTCTAAAAGAAGAAAAGATCTGCCGTACAGAGCAGCTATTGCCTTTTAAGTTTTGATCTTGATGGGATTTCTTTATTTTTTTTTTTACAAATATTATTATTTTCTATTATTTTCATTTTGTCTGCAAAACATAATAATTTTCTTATTTTTCACAAGTCTTTTATTCAAATTCTTAAACATCATTTCACTATCCTGAAAAACAAAAAAGATCAATAAAAAACTTTAAGCATTAAGTACATAACAAAATAAAAATGAAATAGACTAAATTTTTAAATACATCATTTAGAAATATTGTAATTCAAATTACAAATAATTTAAGCCCTAGATCTTTTTTTTTTTTTTTTTTCCCCTCAAATTCACTAATTTCACTACAAGATCTCACTAATGAAGTATTCAGAGACTCAACTCAATGATATTAAATTCTCATTAGTGAGACATGCAATCTTACTTAAATAAAAAGAAATTCAAACAAATATATTAATGTAATACAATTGTAATATTAGACAAACACAAACACACACATAAATAAAAAAAAAAAATTAATAGTTGTGTGGTTTTGAATTCTAATACTCATTTTTAAATAATTTCAATTTTCCCACTAATCTATCATTATAAATATATATATATATATATATATATATATATTATGATCGAGTTCAAATGACAATTAACTATTGTTCATTCTTTTCTCATTATTGTTTATCCAAAATCAAGTTTTTATAAAAATAATGTCAAACTAGCTAGCTCTACATATCATTTTCCAACTTTATCTTTTTCTCTAAGGAGGCAAGAATATCTTTTCTCTAATTACAATTTTAATGTTGGTAGATTTAGGGTTCTTGATCTCCAATTTGAGGCTAATACAAATGTAAAGTCTTTTTTTTTTTAACATTAAAATTAAATTATAAATTCTTATTAATTGGAGTTTGATTTTAACATTGTACATTGTATAACACACTCTATCACTAAATTACTAGTTAGCTTAGTAGCCAACAAAAATACTACTTAAATTAAATCTAACATATAAATAAATACAACAAAAACAGAAATCTTATTATTCAATGCTTACATTATTTCTCTAAAAGTCATAATTAATACAACAAAACAAACAACACAATTAATTAATTAATTAGCATAACAACATTTGAATAAAAAACAAATTAATTAACCAAAAAGGTCAGTAATTATTCTTCAAGACATAGATTTTCTCCACTTGTGAGTAGTAGTCCTACCTCTAACAAGCTTAGTCTTCATATCAACAGGAGTACTCTGTCTCCCAAATCCAACCTCTCCTTCTTCTCCATGATCACCACCTTCAATTTTCTCAATAACACCACCATTTTTAAAAGAAGACATAATTCCTAATTTTTTCCACCTAAAAAACCCTCTTTTTCTCTCTACCATTCTCTCAATTTGCATTTGCAAAGCATTGCATTGGCCTTGCAGCCTTAGCACATCTTCTCTTAATTTTTTAATCTCCATTTGTTGAGAATTCATTTCTCTTTTTGACAAGCACCTTCCAGGTGGGTCGAACCCTGGGTTCGGGCTTCTTGTGCCACTGAAAGAACCACTCCAGTCTATGTGTCGATTGAGCTTGGTTTGCTCTGACAAAAGAACTTGAATTACTGCACGAACTGG
The DNA here is from genome assembly GCA_949750685.1 of Vernicia montana. NCBI lineage: Eukaryota > Viridiplantae > Streptophyta > Magnoliopsida > Malpighiales > Euphorbiaceae > Vernicia > Vernicia montana. The sequence goes on from CATKHJ010879184.1 coordinate 13,335, forward strand.
TAACCTTTCATTTTGTGCTGCATGGAGTGATGCCTCTGGAGACAACTTTCTGCTATCAATTAATCTACAAAGAATCTTCCTTTCTTGCTTTGATGATCCAGGATGTGCCTATGATTTAATTATCATCATTCAAATTTATCATTTATTGCAAGTTTAATTCTAATTAATTTACTTATTTATGTATTTATATGCTAATGTATAGTGCAATCTTTGAAGCAATAATAAGGTTGTTCTTTTGTGACTAGGAAGTAAAGACACCTTCATTGCCAGAAAACAGAGGAAGATTAATAGAGAACCGATTTGATTATAAAAATTTTAAATAGCTGAACATTACTTTTAAACTTTTTTATCTATAAATCTAAGGCTGCTTTAGATGTGCAGTTGAGGGTTAGCATTTGGTGTTTGAACTCTCGATTACTAATATGAAATGTTTGATAAAGTTAACATTATGAAGTGTTTGATAAAGTTAACATTGACAGTAGCGTTTCAAAATCAAGCAGACAGCGATTAAAAATTATAATAGAAACATTGAAGCTGAAATTCTAGCAGTTAGCCTTTGACCCTTCAACCCTTAGCTGGGCCCGTTTGGGATTGCTTTAAAAATAAAAAGCAGGCAAATTTATGTTTTATCCATAAACATGTTTAAAAAATAGTTTATAAAAAATAATAAAAATCAATCAATTAAATAAAAAATATTTTCAAAAAATATTTTTTTTAGCATCAAACAGCAATTCCAAACAGGCCTATTGTCAATCATTTGTTGCTGATTCTTAATCACTACCCACCAATAATCAACTGCAATAATTGAATCAAATAGGCCTAACACTATAATTTTCCAAACAATTATTTTTACTTGAATATCAAACCCATATTTTTATATTCAAGTTGAATGCTAATTAAGAAACTATGTTAAATATATATAATATTGAATGAATGAAATGGAATGTATATGGGTAATCTCACATTGACTAATGATAAGAAATATGAATGATTTATAATAAGAATGATAACTCAATCTAAATAGTTTAGATTATTTTGTATTGTAAAATTCAGCTTATTGTAAGCTCAATATTAATACATTGATTTTAACTTTGATTATACGGGCCCAAAGATTTTCACATGATCATATAAAAAATTTCACGTCTTGGATGGAAGTAGTTCTAGACACATACGGGCAAAGAGTAATGTAATATACTTTTCAAAGTTTATGGTGAATTGTGCTATACATATCTCAAAATGTTTGAAGGACAAAACTCAATACAAAACAAAAAAAACTAAAACGATTTGTCAATGCAAATCAAAGGCACAGAATCTGACACTATACCTTAAACATGTTACCATGACCACACATAAAAGAGAGGCCAATATCAACCAAAACTATAGCTCTCTAGGTTACACTAGATAAAGGGTACGTCGGCCAATTTCCTTCTTCTGAGTTCTGTGCTCCCTGCAAACTACCTTTCCTCCCCCACCACCAAACTGAAGAATCTTGCAGTTGGTGACAACAACACAACTACTACCACTTTACCTCTTGGTCCCAAATGCAAATTGTATTCTTTTCCTCTTTCCCTTTTTCCATTAATATTTTACTAATTGTCTTTTTCCTCTTATATTATCTATTAGTAATTAAAGAAGCTTGGACACTTATTGCAAATTAACACATATAAGAGCCATAACACAAACATCATTATCCTTAGGCCCTCAAAGAAATCCAAAATTTTAATTTTATTTGACAATTTTAGTAATAATTATACTTTTTAATTGTGTAAATAATTATAGTTTTAATTTTGGAGGATTATATGTAATTCTAGTAATCATTTATGTTAACCTAAGATGCATGTATTATATAATTAGACAATACATACATATATCTATATATATATTTTTCTTAAATTTAGCTCTGAAAAAAGATAAGGTTTGAACTCAAAACTTCCTCAATTCTGAAAATGACTCTAATATTATTAAATTAAAGGTTTATTGGTCATAATTTTTTTTAATAAATACTAATTAGTGCATATATATCCAAATAATGAATAGGAAAAAAAAAACAAATTAACAAAGCTTAATTAATTGAATGACTTACTTTGAGATAGGTATCAATGGCTCTGTATAAACCATCATCAGTAGCACGAGCATGACTAGGAAGAGCAGAAGCAAGATCATCAAACTCCGACAAGCTTAAATTAACATCAACAGCAGTTTCAGCTAAGTAACCATCCACAAGCTTAGCAACCTTAATTAAAGCAGCTACTCCACTTTTAGCAGCTTCATCTAAATTAACAAACCTTTTAACTAACCGAGTAACTAACTCAACATCTAGCAACGTCCCACAAGTGTGGCTAAAAGATGGTATCATTAACTCTTTTAACGACGCTTGCTCAAGTTGCCATGAAATTCTCTTCTCAAGCTCTTCTCTATATGTCGGTTCTACTCCGACCATGTTTGCCGTCCGGAGAAGCCGTAGTAGGAAGTTACAGGGGATTGAGTCTTTCTCCGGTGGCAGAACACCTACTAGAGTTTCAACGAAAAATCTTTTTTTCATCCATGAAGATGTCACGCTTTCTCTGGATTCTTCGAAATTTGTTAGTCCTCTTTGATCATTATTAGCGTCCGCAGATAGTTCTGGTAGCCATTTTGATGCATAATGAACTATGATTGAGCCAACAAGATCTGGACGGACTCCTTTAGCCTTAATGCCGGCTAAAGTCTTGACGAAATAGTCCATGTTGAGAATGCATGCATCGTCAAACCAACATTCAGCCGAGAATTGTGAATCTGCTTGCAATGATACTTTTTTCATTTGGGTTGGAGAAGTATAGTATTGGCAGAGGAAATTTGATTATGGGTTGTATTCTTATAGTGGTGTTTCATGTTACATATATCTAACTTAATTTGTAGTGTTTATATATATAAAAGTATTTTCTACTTTATTTTACTTTAAGAAAAAAAATAATTTTTTTTTATGAAAAATCACAATTTTTTTTATATTTTTCTTAAATTAAATTATTTTTTTATAATTCTTTTTAATTGCAAAAAAAATTTTAATTTTATGAAAATATGACTTATTTTGTATAAAATAAAAACTTTACAAAAAAGTTCATAAATTAATAAAAAATAATTTTATTAATTAACTTTACGAAATTAACAAAATAAAATAGAAAAATAATTTTAATAATTAACTTTATGAAATTAATGAAATAATTTCACTAATTAACTTTACGAAATGAATGAAATTAACGAAATGAAATAAAATTAATGAAATTATTTTTTTTTGGTTAATTTAGGAACTTATTTTTAAAGTTATTGTTTTGCACAAAATAAATCATATTTTCATAAAATTAAATTTTTTCGCAATTAAAAAAAATTATGAAAAAATAGTTTTACTTACGAAAAAATATAAGAGAATTGTGATTTTTTGTAAGAGAGCTATTTTTTTTGTAATTATGAAATTATTTTTCTTTTTTTTTTAATTTATGAACTTTTTTATAAAGTTATTATTTTACACAAAATAAATCATATTTTCGTAAAATTAAAAAAAAAGTTGCAACTAAGAAAAATTGCAAACAAATATAAAGAATATTGTGATTTTTTATAAGAGTTTTTTTTTTAATACTTATGAAATTATTTTTCTCTTTTGTTAATTTTGGAACTTTTTCATAAAGTTATTATTTTGCACAAAATAAGTTATATTTTCGTAAAATAATTTTTTTTTTTCACAATAAAAAACAATTACGAAAAAATAGTTTAATTTACAAAAAAAAATATAAAAAGATTGTGATTTTTTTTTGTAAAAGATTCATTTTTTTTCATAATGATCAATAAAATAAAATAAATTTACTTTATTAAAAATAAAGTAACCATAAAACACACACACACACACACACACACACACACATATATATATATATATATATATATATATATATATATATATATATATAAAGTGCATAAATTGCATAAATTGCCAACTTCTTGATGTTGCCCAATTCCAATAGACTAAAATGCCCTTCCTCTTTTCTTTTAAAAAATATATATATATATTTTTCTGCATTATAAAATAAGTACTCTATTCGTTTCAAAATATATGTCATTTTAAAGATTTTATTTTATTTTAAAATATCTATCGTTTTAAAATTTTAATAAGATGTATATTTTTTTAATTTTACCCTTCCATTATTTCTCAATAAATATTTACATTAATTACTTTTATTTATCCACATCAAAATAAAAAATAAAAATAAATAGAAAAAGAAGATACTTTAGTTTTTTTTACTTTCAAATTTTGATAATTTAATAATTTTTTTTAATCCGTACACTAAAATTTTAAATAATAGATATTTTAAAATGGAATGACTACTCTCAGTTAGTCACTATTGGGCTATTTGTAATTTTGATTGTATGAGTGAAGAAGATAAATATAAAAAGGACATGAGAGGTTTGGAAATGAAAGTATTTTTTTTTATTTATTTTTTTTTTTTTTTACATGGAACTTGAATGGATGTGGGAATTGGAAGAAGGATAAGAGTAGAGAGGGAGAGAGAGAGTAGAAAAGACAAATATGCTTAATGCAAATATTCCCTTCCAATGACACATTGTGACTTCTTTTTTTTTTTTTTTTTGCCAGAAACGCATTATGACTTCTTGTATTCTACGGACAAGAAAAATTAATTATAATGCCACCCTATAATGAAAAGGACTCAAAAACCATAAAATCTCCATCACTCTAGATATTCCTCTTTCATATATCTTATGGAATTCAATCCCTTTTTTTTTTTTTTTTTTTTTAATGTATGAAGATTTTAAGTTTTTACTATTTAATTACTTCCTTTGTGCCAAAATATTTAGCATTTTTTATTTTTTACAGAGATTAAGAAAATAAGTTAATTTTTTAATTTTCACCACTTTTTTTCTAAAATAATCCTATTAAATTTTTTATTTTATCAAGTAAATTACACTCCACTTTAATAATGCTCACATTAATCAAGTATAATTATTAGTTTTATTGGATGTCAACTCATCATTTTGTTAGACGATAAAGATGGTATTACAAAAATTAGCGATAGTATTTAATTAAGATGGCTTATATATTGGAGCTCAAAAATTATTTATTAAAAAATATAAATTCAAAGTCAAAAATAAGAGTGATAGTAAAATTTATTCTGAATAATGATTTTGATGTGAATTAATAAGGATATTTTACATAATTACCTAGTTAACTATCAATCTAAAAAGAAAAGTGGACAAAATCATTATATTTTTAAAAATAAAAGAATTTAATATTAATTAGATTTATACTGAAATTAAAAATTGGAAATTCACGATCATAATAGTTACATTACATGTGTTAATAATGTTACTATTGGAAAAAGATGTGACATTATAATATGTATTTTGATGTCATGAATTGTAAACATCTTTTAACTTTTACATATAGGTTACGAGCTCACGAAGCATCGCAGAAAGATGCAATGTAAAAAAAGAAATTATGAAACTTTTTAGCATTCACGGGATTTATTCCAAAAAGAAAGCCATCATTTCCATTTTTTTTTTTTTTTTTTTTTTTTACGACCAAGTTAGATCATAATAAGGACATTCTATTTTTTCCATTTTTATATAGTAATTTATAATTATAAATATATGTAGAATTTGTATTAAAAGATTTCTCACGTCTTAACATATTAAATATGCAAACATACAAAAATATAAACTAACAGTAAATATATTTTTTCTTGGACAAAAAAACTCAAGATATACTATAAAAAATATTAAATATGTATATAAACACTGGCGAGATAGGGGACCACGGAGGTCCAAATCCTTACTAATATTAATAAATAATTTAAATATTACTATGTGTGGCCTTCAAAAAAAAAAAATTTCATGATATGTAAAATATTTGGGTTTTTTTTTTAAATTATAAGTTAAAATTCTAACTTTAAAATGAATTTTCAATCCATTTATTTTATTTAAATTTTAAGAGCTCATATAGTCTAATAATAGAAAAATACCTATAATTAATAGTCCACAATTCTCTCTATTTTTATTTTTTTCTTTGGCTTCCTTGAAAATATTTTCTGATTCTTTGGCTGTATACACATATAATTATATTAAATAAAAAAAATAATTTAGTGAAAATTATTACTTTCTATTTTCTGTTATGATATCATTTTGTTTTTTATATATAAAAAAAAATAAAGAAATAAATTTTAAAACATACATACAATTTTATTTTATTTTATTTTTTTGGGGGGGGGGGGGGGGGGGGGTGTGGGGGTGGCCTTGAACATGCATACATACAATCATTTCGGACAGAAATGTCCGAAATGATGGGAAGATTATCATAACGTGATGGGATGGGAATGAGTGAGCCAAAAGTTATGGATTTTGTAAAAGTTAAGAAATTATTATAACCTCAACAGATACAGTTCCCACGTGAAGTTCGGTCTTTTGTTTGTTTTTGCAGGTTACAACTGTTACTGTGGGTCCACAAGGCGACACGTAATTGTGGCTGAGCCCATACCAATTGGGTTTTAAGCCTTTTTAAACCTTTTAAGTTTGTATTTTATTTTATCTTTTATACTCTAAATATTTTTTGCTCAACCAATTATTAAATGAGGCAGGACAGATTTTGAATTTAGAATCAAAGATTAACAACCATCATGGAATACCAATATACCTATATAGGCTCAGCTTGTCTTCAAGAGTTAAACCACACAATTTTTGCAGGTTGTAACAACATTCACCACCAGGAAAGCTTTCTTTTCCTGTTTTCTTAGCAGCACAATAGAATTTCAAACAGCAATCAATCAAAAATATGGAATTCAAGTGATTTTGATTAAATGATTATATGTGGAAAAAAAAAAAAAAAACGGATTTCTATTAATATCTCTATCCAATTTAGTTTTAAAGGCACATGAACTAAAAGAACTAACAGATAGTAAGCCCATTATGCACGAAAAAGTGGACTTAAAAGAACAGTTGAATGCATACCATATTCTGCTATTATTCCTTTCTATAAATAAAATCCTACAATTGACATTTCACCTAATGATGCTTCTCATGTGCGCTGCTTATTCTTCCAGTATTTGCCCCCAGTTAAATGGGTGGAAGAAATGTTTTAGACCTTGCGGGGGGTTGTTTCAGATGAACTACTGGTCGAGTCACCTGCTGCCGGATTGAGTGCGGAACCGCTCGGAACTGTTCCATTTCCACTTTCTTCTTGAGACACAACTGGGATCTTAACAGCTGCTCTTTCCATCTCCTTTTCAAGCTCTTCTTCCTGTCGCAGAGCAGTGAACTGACCATCCAGAGACCTGGCTGCAGCCAACCATGCAAACACAATCACCAGGAGGGTTCCTCCAAGGTAGGGAGTTGAATTTGCAAGTGACCCAAAGGTTAAGATCATAAACTGTTGAATCAAAGCTCCTCCAGACTTGCCCAATGGATTGCAAACAACGTCGATGGCTGCCTTCCCTTTAACCTACAGGATTAGTTGAAGAAGAAAAGTGAACAGCAGACTCCAAAACGAACATAGAATTGGTCAATTAGATCATGACATTGAAGACACGAATCTTCTTGATCACATGCCATTACAACAAAAATAAATAAATAAAAGAAAGAAAGAATTGAAGTTTTTCCCCTTCCATATCAAGAGGATTATTAGAAATATTTTGAATTTCTTTTTCATCCACCTTGTTTCAAAAATGGCTCATAGTTTTGCCAAGCAAGAGAAAAAAAATAAAAAGCAATGTAAGGGTCCAAACCTTCGTCTCCTCATCCAAGGGAATATAGGCCATCTCTTTACAAGGGTCAAACAAGCTGTACTTGGCACTCTTGCTGAAAATGTTTTGCATGGCACCCACATATACAGCAGCAAGAAGAGGAGTCATCCCAAACTGTGCAAGAGCAGGTGCAAGAGGACCACCAAATAAAATCAGTGAGAAGAAACCCACTCCTGTAAGGAGGAGGACTGTGGGTGTGATTTTGGCTGCAACTCCCCATCCATATTTGTTAAATATATATTGGCTAAGAAGCATCATTATGAATGTTGCAATTCCAGTAGCAGTTGAAAAGTCACCCATAAAGGAAGAATACTCATTTGGGCTAGGGAACTGCAAAATATATAGGATGATTTAAATGGAGCCATAATAAAAAAGAATGGGATACAGATATAAGCCAAACTCCGTTTACCTGCGCTTTCAGCTTTGATTTCCAGGTAACCTCAACCAGGTTGATGCTAATACCATATGCAACCACCAAAGTGGCAAGATCTCTAATGTATTTTGAAGACACCAGGAATTTCAAGCTCTCCATTGTACCCATCTTTGGCTTTTCCTGCACAGATTTTTCAACAAGGATAAACAAATTTGATTTGCTTGATCTACTGTTTTATTACCAGACTGAAACTTCTATGTACATGTGCATAAATTGAATCTCATCATTCTTTCTGTGCATGCACATCCTCACCAAGTTATTGAAGTGGTGCAGCATTTTTACTGACACAGGCACGATAGTTTTGATAAAATAATACTAAGATTTCAATATTGACCGTTTAAGAGTATCCACAGGGAAAAAAATATACAGGTTTCTGCATCTTAAATTAAAAAAAGGGGAAATTTTAAGAGAAAAATAAAAGCCTTGACAATCAAGTAAGCCAAAAAAGTAGCAAACCATAATCAGCATTGAATGAAAGAGTCTAAATAGCTTAATAATCAACAAAAAATTGTCATTTTAAACAAATTGTGTGTGCGCATATGAAAGTCCATGCTTGCATAGTGGGGGAAAACATCTAAAACTCTAGCTTCAAATCAACAGAACCAGGCAGCCTAAGTATGTGTATGGTTCAGTTTAATGATAAAAAATGAAATAGCTACCACACAAAGATTACCTTCTTCTTCTTGCTACGGGTTGGGAGTGCAACAGAGTTGTTCACCCACCAGTAAAAGAAACAGATTGCTAGCCCCATCAACACCACAATGCTCATCATTCCTTTGAGGGAGACTGCCCAACCATCAACTCCAGGTCCCAAATTTTTTCTCAAATTAGAGAAATACTTCACTGTTCGGCCTGAAAAAATTAGGGCAATATTTGCTCCAAGTCCAAACAAAGGATAGAATTTTTTTGCTTCTTCTACAGTAGTGATCTGAAAAAAAAATATTCACATACTTGGTCACAGCTGTCACAAGCAACAATCAGGAATCAATCAAAGATTAAAATTAGAAAATTGTACTAAAAAAATTTCTGTATCTTGACTAAAATGGCATTTGATTTAGACAATAATGGGAATAAATATAGAAAACAGAGATGAAGTTAATAAAAAGGAAAATCTGGAATCACAAAGCCTTTTGAATTTTTTAAATTGTAAGATGTGAATATATCTGTCACATCCTGGAAACTATATGACAACAACAGATTCAAATATTTGCATGCAACAAGATCATTCCGGTATTGAAACTATAAAAAGAAGAAGCATCTGTTCATGAACACTCCAGCACTGAATGAAGCAAGATCATTCTAAGATCTGCATCATCTTTTGAAGTTTCCTCGAAAGATTAAACAGCAATGTTATTTAAGAATTATGGTAGAAAATAATACAGTAAGAACAGTACAAGACTGTAGTCCTTTGTACAAAGGAAAAAAGGAACCATAGTCACAACCCTTTTAGGATATTCAAGGGAATGAAGCTAAAGCACATACAAGTCCATAGAAGCATTAATATAATTAAGAAGTGCAATGAGGAAAACAATTTAAGAAATATAGAATGACTACCGCCACAGAAGCAGCACCACACATTGACATCATGCATCAGCCAAAACAAAGAGTGATAGGAAATGAAAAAAATAAAACAATTATTCATGATATCTAGCTAATATCACCACTAAAAGGAAATTTACAGAGACAGCAATAACATACAGTTCACACAACACATTGTACATGGTTCTTCCACCCTCCTCTAATGAAAATTTAACCCTCTTTAATAAGAGGAGGAAATTACACCTCTGACATGTGATATGGCTAAATATACTAAGATCAGGAAACAAAAACTTCAAGCACCTAAAGCGGTCCATTCCAATTCAATTTTTTTTAAACACTAAATATTACAAGAACTACAACAGAAGGCAATTCTTTTTCACTTAATTGAGCATTAATGGTTTAAAGCAATATTAAGTAACCTTCAAATGCGAAAAATCATATTATCATTCTGCAGAAGCATCAAAAAGGGAAGAACTGCTACACAAAAAATCCATGTTTCAACATCATGCCACTCATCATTTTAATAACCCAGCATGTAGTATTTGATACTGTAATAATCTTTGAAGTTTAGTGTGCCATACACATAAGATAATAACTCCTCTAAAATTGCACCCAATCTAATTCACACCTATCCACAAATAAAAGCAAGAAAGATGCATGGTGAATTTATGCATCATTTTGATCAATCATTCATTCAAATATGGAATTCCCTGTTTGAACTACTACTCAAAATAAGAACGGGACCAGCGCTTTTCTGTGCCAGAGAAGACTTTTATATGGGGGATTTTATCTTTTTCCTTCTGGGTGGGAGAACATCAATTCTTCCCAATCCAAAAGAAAGAACATCTCAAATTGACCAAATTATAAATTAAACGCCCCAAAGAGGTCTAGTTCAATATAAAATGATATTACAACCGAATCAATTAAGACTAGTATTAGACAATTAGTCAATCAACTTCAAATAATAATTTGGACAAAACAGGCGTTAGACTCTAAGTTAGCCAACAAGAAAATTTAAAAATTTTAAATACAAATTCTAATTAGTAATCTGTAACAGAGGATATGTTTAATAATACATATATACACACACATATATATAAAGCATAAAAAACAATAAATTCTGATACCAGAATCAAGATTAACATATAAAACCATGATGATAGACAATCATGCAGTTTAATCCTGAAGACAATCCATATGAAAGCATAATATACCTGATTGGCAAATCCCCAGAAAAGCACTGAAACCACCACACTTCCCCACAATTCAGCCATAACATAGAACAAACAGAAAGTCCAAATCCTCATAATCGCAATAGGACCAAGAAACCTTGGGCCGAGTACATTGAGAAGCTTATCTGCAAATGCTTGAGGGTGGATGTGATTGCTAAGAGGATATAAAAGAAACCCAAAAGCCCCAAAGAAAGCAATGAATGGAACAATTACGGCATAAAATAGAGCCTGCTTAGACAAAACATTAGATAATTGTGTATATAACAACATAAACCCAATAGCCATGGGCAAATTAACCCAAGTTTTTAGAAATGGTATAATCTCTGCACTACTCCCTTTAGCTGTAACAACCAACACATCCTTTGTGTCTCTAAGGATTGTGTAGTTAAAAAGAATACAAAAGAACATTAACCCAAGTGGGATAATTTTTTTGAGAGTCGAAAGCTCAATACCCAAGAGCTTAGGCTTCTCAGCTTCACCAAATACAGGTTGCCCATCAGCGGCAGCCGCAGCCTCTGCCCTACAAATATGAAAATTTCTCTCTTTTGGGGGAAACCCATTAGGTTTTGACACGACACTAGGGAATCTAGGCACCCCATTTGAAGATAAAGAGAACCCAGGAAAGGATTTTGGTTTTGTAGCAAAAAGCCTCTGCTTTAAGCCTTGTGATGGATATAAAGAAGCTCTAGCTTTGGGGTTTGGTGGTAGAGAGAGAAGCCCTTTGGTCTGTAGCACAGCTTCCATATTTGTATCTCCCTCTTTATCTCTCTTATCTCTCTTCAGGTCCCTTCAAGAAAACCCAAAATCCTGGTTTTCAAGAGGAGAGCATAAAGAAGGAGAAACCAAGATTGATAGAGAGATAAGGTGGCTAAAAGGAGATTGTCTTCTTAAAGAGAAGATTCTAGCCTAATATAAATATCTTTTTATATCAAACCCCTAAAAACCCTCAAATCTTTTGAATATAATAAAAATCAACCCTACCCAGAAAAAAACAAAAACTTTTAAAAACCAGTTACAAATTTTTTCTCAAAGACTTCAACTTTTTGACATTTTTGTTTCAAATTTTTACAATTCCGTTAAGAGGAGGCTAATTTGATATCATAAACGAGATAAAGGTGTTTCAAATTTGTTAAGCAAAAATACTGGCTCAAAAAATAGTTAAACAAGGAGAGGTAGAAAGTAAAAGCAGTGAGAAGAGGAGAAGTTGTGGGTGTGGATTTAGTCAAGTAGAGGAAAAGTATCCAACAGATGGATCTTCGCGAAGTGTGCAAATGAGAATCAAATCATCATGTGCAGCAAATTTTTTTATGACCAAAATGCCCTTGGTTTTTGTATTTTATGACTTTTCTGTCCTTTAGATATTTTTCACTTTTTTATTATTTTTTTTTTAATCTAAAATGGGATTCATGACAGTGTTGAAAATTACATGTGAGATGTGAAGGGCTTTCATTATTCAATATTCATTCATGCATTGCCTGTGTGGTTACAGCTGAGGTGTGTAGCTTTGTTTAATAGTATTTGAATTTTGTATATAAATGGTAAATGTAGAAAAATTAGGTCAGTAATTATGAGTAAATCTTAGTTTAAATTTTAAACCTGCTTTTTTTTTTTTATTGAAATTTATATTCAACCATTGATAATTAATGAAATTTAAATTTATTTTAAAAAAAAAAATAACAACAAATCAGATATGAAAATAAATTTAATATTATTTACAACAATTCATATTTAGAAAATAGATTTTATTTGTTATATTATAATAATAAATTTTATTATTAAAAAATTTAATTAAGAAAGCAAGGCCATAAATTAGTATCTCTAACTTCGATTTATTTATATTTTATATTTTTATATTTTTTTTTTTATATAAAGTAACTTGTTATAATTTCACTCCATTTCTTTTATTCAAATTAATAAAATAGTTCTTGCATTAATAAAGTTGCTTTTAAAAAAAAAAAATTTATAATGTCTTACTGCCTTTTATTACAGAGAAAATTTAATGCCAATATTAAAGTGCAAAAATAGAAAAAACATACATATTCTATCGAGTAAGAGAGGGAGGAAATAAAAATGCAAAATCTATTATCCTTTGTTAAAATATAGTTTTGGTAAAACCAACCTTAAAAGCTAACTACTAAGGTTTGGGAGTTCATTTTTATATTAATCACTTTATATTTATTCAACGTGAAATATTTTTCCATATAATATTCTTAACAGCCCCCCTCAAGTGGCACCTGGGTGAAAACAATTTTTGATTAAATAAATTTGAAACCTGAGGATAAATTCATACCGGACCAAGAAAGAGAATAGAAACTCAGTCCAAATTATGATATAATGGGGATGGTATAAGAATCAATTAAACTCTGATATCATGTTAAGTTTTTAATATAGATTTGGAGAATCAACCTTAAAAGTTAGCTTGTTAAGGTTGTGAATTTATTTCTATATTAATCACTTAATATGTTTGTATTTAATCAATGTGAAACATTTTCCCATATCATATTCTTAACATCCTTTTTGTTGGCAAAAGATTTTTGTATCAGGAATGGAAATACACAACGAAAATACATTAGACTACACAATAGGGATAGTTTTTCATTTTAATATCTCACATTAAATTTGTGACAATTATTTATAATTTAAGACACCTGAACATGAAACCTCCAACTTAATTAGCTTTTTTTTTTTTTTTTTTTTACTATTGTTGCATTATGATTTATAAGTTATATATTCTTACACTATATTAATTTTTTTTTAAAAATCATTTATATTTTAATTAAAAATAAATTATTCACACGAAATTGATAAATTCATTGAAAATATATCTTGTGTAAAAAATATTTTATTTATAATTTAACTAAAATTTCAATCACGAAAATTGAGAATAACAATAACATAAATGTCATTTCCTAAAAAAAAATCAATAACATAAATGTCATAATTCTCATCTTCACTAAACTTTCCCCAATAAAAATTAAGGACAAGGCACAAATTCCTTTTGCCATCTTTAAGCATATTAAAGGACATAGAAAATTTTTATATATATTTTTATAAAATTTAAAATAATAAAATAAAAAGAAGACAGTATCAATATTAAAATTCTAATTTTTTTTTAGTAGTAAATGAATATTAATGGTCAATTTTTACGCACTGTACTAAATTCATCTCCTTAATCTTAATATTGATGCAAAGAGAAAAAAAAAATCAATTATGTCATTCAAATAAAAAATTAAATTATTGTAAATATAAAATTTTAGGGTGAAATCATAAAATAGATTCATTTTATTTATGAGTTAAATTCATTTTACAAAATTGTTATGATTTTGTGAAAAAGTGTGTAATGTGTTTGATCCGTACGTGTATATATTAATTAAAAAAATAATATAATTCAAATGATTTTTAATATTTTAAATATTTAGATTTTCGTATAAAATTATTTAAATTAAATTCTTATATTATAATTTTTCTTATAGAAAGGTAGCTTTAAAATTCCAAATAAAAAACACCTTTAATTAACAAAGTCTTAACATGTAATTACCATTTTAGATGTGATAGATTTTATATATATATATATATATATATATATATATATATATATATATATATATATATAAAATACAAAAAATAGTCTCACATTTAAAAATTACAAAATAATAAAAAATCATATAAGTAATAAAGGGTTAACCATTCAATTGACTAGTGCTAGTCATTTTGGTTATGGTTGGACCCAAATCTCTCTCCTCCCACCTTCTCAATTCAATTCAAAAATTCAAATTTCTAACAGAAAGGTCTGGTCGAAATAATATTGTAAATTATATAAGAGGGATAGTCCTGTGATTTTAACATATCTCATTAAATTAATGATAATTCGTTGTGATTTTAAAGACTCCAACATGAAATCCTTTACTTCAAATACGGATGAAAAAATTAATCAGATCACATGATAGACTTAGATGTGATGGATTAGTATTCAATAATGGGGCCAAAACCATGTTCATTAAACATATCCACCGTTCATAATTTATTATGTGTTTGGTTTGGTAGTTCCTTATTATTATTTTAAAAAAAAAATTATTTGTTGGCTACCAAATCAATAAGCACATTGATATTTAAGGAAATTTCATATATTACAATTAAACTCAATGATAGAACATCCTTTTCATCAAATAATTCAAATCAAAATCTTCTATCAACAGCATAAGTTTGCTAAAAGACAACATAAGCTGCATGTTTCTTGTAAGCCTCCTTGCCTAAATACGACTGAAAATATTCTAAGTTTAATTTAGACCATCATTTTCAGAGTCAAATCAGGTGGCTTCCTATATAAATACTATTTGTATAATTACCAGAAATTCTTCAAAAAGAAAAAAAGGAAATAAAAATAAAAATAAAAAGAAAGTGAGAGAATATTAGTACACTCCAATTGAATTTATCAACACTAATTTAACATTATTTAATAAATTTTTTTTAGAACATTTAATACTTATTGTTAATTTTAAAACTAATTAATATAAAGTATATATTTATAACGATATATAATAGTGTTAACAAATATTAATATAAGTTCATAACATATTAATAGTATTGTCAAGTATTTATAATAATACTATTAAAAATTTTTGGTTAAAAGGATTTCATACAGTGATTTTAATGTTAATTTTTATTTTAATCAAATTAAATTTTTATTTTTTAACCTTATGTATATCATACTATTAAAATAAATTATTTGTTATAGTGATAAAAAATAAAAAAATGTAATAATTAATTATCTATCTCATAATATTTTTTAAAAAAAATGTGAACATCAACAATTTTTTTTCTAAAACAAAATTTTGATGAGTGACAATTTATTTTTAGTGGTATAATATGAAATGAGTAAAAGAAATTTTAAATTTTAAATTTATAATTTTATGATACATTATTAGTTTTAAAATAAATATTAAAATAAAAATTCATAATCCAAAGCAAAATGTGGCTTAATTTAATGTTAAATAAGGACATGATCAGAACCAAGAAGTATATTATTATAGAGTTGTTAAAAAAAATGAAACAATTTTATATTACCAGACAGCGCAGCCAATGCATATGTTCATATTTTCAATTCAATTTGAGGTTTTTTTTTTTTTTTTTTTTTTTTTGGCCAAAGAATTTGAGTCAAATTTAGTTTGCTGCAATTTCATGTTTATAATATGGGAAATTGTACTATAAAATATGGCTTCATGTTCCCCTAGTTTCAAAGAACTAAAAGGCACACAAGTCCATGACTGGGACTTAGGCCCCCATCGTATTGGAATTCACAAGTCAGCTATTTCAAATTAAATATTTTTTTCTTTTTTTTTCTTTTTTTTTCAAAATCTCTTAATCTTATATATGAATGATTTACTTTTTAATTAAATTAAAAAATAAATTTAATTTTTTATATTATAAAAAATTAACTTAAACGTAAAATAATATTACACATCAATTTTTCGTATATTATATTAATTTTATTTTTCTAATATGAATATATATGATTAAAAATAAATAAGAAATTTTTTTATTAATTTATAATTTGATTCAGAACAATAAAAAGTAAATTTAATTGCTAATTAATTAAGCGAGCGGTTAGAATTAATTCCTACTTGTCTACTTATGATCATAATTTGATTTGATGCAAGTTGTCCACCGACTCCCAGTCTCCAAGGACCGTGAATCATATGTGTAGTGTGTCATTGCCATTGGGTTGGTTGATGATGGCTGTGCTAGTTATTAGTATTTTTGAACATGCCTTTGATGTGGACTCATGTAAAGGCTAAATTGCAATTTAGTAGGTCCATAAATAAATAAAGCAATTTGGTGTGAGGATCATATAAAATGAGTGAAGTCAATTTATGTTGAATATTTTCAATTACTGAATACGAGTTTGACATTGCTGAAAAACACCATAATTTTTAGAATATGAAATTTTATTTTATTTTATTTTTATTTTTTTTCATTTATTTTTTTAAAAAACTTAATTTATTTTTTTTTTTTTAAAGTCGAATAATTAAAAACATATAAGAAAAAACAATATCAAACAGGCCTGAGTTGTAGTGTATATCAATACTCAATCAATTCAGCCAAATATATAATATGGACGCATTGCTGGAATTGAATCATCACATGTGTATGTGTTACATTTGAATAAACAGCACCTTGATAGTAATTATATATTATTTTAAATTATACTCCCTCCGTTTCATAATAATTATCGTTTTAGGAGGATGCACACATATTAAAAAAACTATTAAATAGTTCTAATTTTAATTAATATGGATAAATATACCATTATTTTCTCTCACCAAATAAGAAAAAATATATGAAATATTAGAATTGGAATGAGGGTAAAGTTGGAAAAAAGCTAATAAATGCTGCATTTAACTCTTAAAACGACAAATAAATTGTAATAAAAAAAATTTTTTAAAACGACAGTTATTGTGAAATGAAGAGAGTAATTAAAAAAAGAATAACATATTAATTATCAAATCCAAATATTTAATGGTTAGATATTTAATTTCATGTGTCTATTTGCATATTTAATCATATAACTATAAAAATCCACAATTCCAAACATATGTTGGAGAATTTTTAGTTACCGATAATTACACAACAAAAATACAATAATTTTTAAAATTTTTATTTTATATCAATTATTGTTCTTTTAAATAAAATATCACTTTAAATATCTTTAAGATATAATATGATTAGTTTTCTCATAATTTTAATAATATGAAAGTAAAAATACTCAGAAATTTGAATTCTTTATTCAATAATTAATATATTTCATTGTTATAGTAACAATTTGTTGTTTCATGTTATAGAACTAACAATTATTTACAAATTATTTAATTTTCTTATGATTTGAAAAAAAAAAAAATACCCTCTTAACTAATTTATTTTTAAAATATATGTTTGCTTAATTTGTTTTATGAAATTAAGATTAATGGCATAATTTTAACAACTCAATAATATTTTTAAATATTGAATATCTTCTCATGGTATTCTAGAATGATAACTTCATATGTTGATATTCTTTAAACTTTGGCTCTGAGCCTCTAATGCATATATGATAAGTATTTTCAAATGTGTGTAGATATCATATAACATGAGTAATAATATTTTTGTTAAAACTTAAAAGTAATGATAGCATCTTACTAGCCTTATACATGTTGTTGCAAACTCAAGTATACAATTTCCAAATATTGAAACGAAGGATATTTATAGACAATCAAATTCTTAATTACTGATTAAGAGTATAATATCATATGAAGATCAAAAAGCTAGCAATTTAGTGTATAGGATGAAAAAAAAGAGAGAGAGAGAAAAAAGTATTTGGTAGGGTGATATAAAATGAATATGTTATCACCAACTTGCTAGGGTTTGGTCCAATTTGTGTGTGTCCCATATGATGATTAAGATATATTTAAAGAATGATGATAAGTCTCTTCTGTATGAGTATGGACTTAGGATGATTTTCTGGACATGCAAGATTAAAGCGACAAGCCTGGACTTAGCAAGACCTTTTCGATGCCTAAGTCAGTGGCTTGAACTCTTAGGATTTTCAAAGAAGAAAATAATCAACCTTGAGATAATATTTTAGTGAGATAAAGAGGTGAAAAGTTGTAGAGGGAATTTCAATATATTGGTAGTTGAGAATGTTAATTTATATTCCCAGTTGTGATTCGTTGGATCAATTTATAGGGGGTACGTGCCATCATCATAGAGGTGGATGATGTCATATACCGCCGGGAGGGACAAATCAGACATGGACCATGTCAGACTCCTTATGTCACGTTGACTGTTACACGAGAAGAGCATTGTCATTGCCACTATCATGCAGTGTGTCGTTGTAGGCTGTGACGCTCTGAACAATACCTCTTACTTGAAAATCAAGACAAGTTTGTCCTGATATATCTAACTGACCAACTAAAGAGTAAGGAGGATTGTAAGGTTTGACTTATTGAGGCGTTGCCAATGTAGGGCAATGGATTGAACTCGAAACCTCTGTCAAGGAGCTCAAAACTCTGAGGAACTCGAGCTCGAAGGTGCTTTATATGAATAATATATTTGATCCTATGCCAAAGAATGTTACCCTTGAGCTAAAGTTTTTTTAAGCCTTTGTTATTACGATCCAAGTTCATAAGGCTCATTTTATCCAAGAATGGGTTTAAAAGGTCGGAGGCTCAACTATTTCCCTTCATATTATTCCTCATCACCATATACGCATTGTTTTGAGTACCCTCCACTTCCATACTAGTACGAACTAAGAACTAATCTTAATTGCTCAATTGCATTTTCCTCCTTAACAATAATGATCTTACCATCAATTTTTACTTCAATCATATTAAAATTATCTATAAAATTATTGTAAAGTTTCAAGTTCAAATCTTCCCAATTAAAATTAAAGGTTCAATTTCCTCCTCCCTATATTAAAAAAAAAAAAAAAAAAAAACATTTTTTATTTGCAAGAGAAATAACTATATAACCACCCTTCGTACACTTAAAAAGTAATTATATATTTGTATATATGTTATCCACACATTGATTTGATATATATATACTTGAAATAGGTAAATATTAGTTATATATATATACCCATCCTTGCAGTCAAAAGACTCAAAAAGGCCCACATAAATTATAAACTCTATGAGGTTTGTGACCTTGGTCCTAGGGACTCAGGCCTAGCTCATCATTGGCCGAAAGGCAATCTAATTAAATTTATGATTGTTCATTATTTGATTTGAATCACTAAATTAAATTGGACCAAATTGTATTAAGTAGTTTGGTTTAATTTGATTTATTTTTTTTTAAATTAGTGATTTGGTTTGATTTGAAGATAACTAAAATTGTTTAAACCATTTAAATATATATAATGATTTGGATTTTACTTATTGATCTTTCTAACAAATTATATGTGTAATTTTTTACTTATTCTAATTTTCACTTTTTATATATATATTTTTTAATTTTTTACAATAAATCTTTTTTTCATTCTTTATGATTCCACCTATTTATATTTTGCGACTCTTTAACTTTCTACCATATGTTAATCAACTATTTTTAGAGTTTGGTCTTTATTGATCATCCATTGCATTCTTGATTCTTCTAAGATTGATCATTGTTATTCGTCAAGGTATTTTTTTTATTCTATTATCAAGTGGAATTGTATATAATTTTAATTTTTGATGCAATTAAATTGATCAATCGTTTTACAAATTGAACCAAATCATTTTATTACAATTTAATTTTGTTTTTTATAAATAAATAGTTTGATTTAGTTTACAAATTTTTCAAACGACTATTTTCAATTTGGTTTGAAATAATTTTTTAAACCACACCAAATCAGACATGCACACTCTTAATTAAATTAATCACTAAAATTCATGTTTCTCCATTCTTTTTATTTTGACTAGTGTGGAAAAAAAAAAAAAACTTTTGACTTTATGGGATAATATCATTATGTTTTTTTAAATGACATTCTTTTGAAGTGAAATAATCAAATAATCAATTAAAAAGCTTTGAAATGAAACAATATATATTTAAATGTATAGTTATTATATGACATGATTAAATTAAAAAATAATTTATAAATAAATTATTTGAATGAAATTGAATTAGTAATTATTATATATATATATATATATATATATATTGATTATTGCGCAAAATTAAGAACCGAAACTTGATTCATTGGATGGGCGGTGATGCAACGTTTGCGACAAAATTGTCCACACCAACAACATTACCAAAATTTAATTTTCTCTTGTACAAAACTACAAAAGTAATGTCGTAAAAGGCAAATACTGTAGTCTGTAGGTCAAACTCTCATAGATGGTATGTGGAGATATATATATATATATATATACACTCAAAAATATCTCTTTTTGCCCAAAATATCATTCAAACATAACTTTTCAATTATAACCTCGTGCTGTATTATATTTCCCAACACAAAACACATGTTATTGCGCTGATTTGGGAGTCACAGCGGTGGCCAGTCTCCAACGCCAACCAATTAATTCCTTTTTTTTTTTTTTTACACAAAACACATGTTACTGCGCCGATTTGGGACTCACAACGACAACGGTGGCCAGTCTTCATCTCCAGTGCCAATCAAATTCATTCATTTTTTTTTTTACTTTTTAATTTTGATATTTATTATTATTTAATAATTTTTATTATTTAAAAACATATTTTTTTAAATTTTAAATTTTAATATTTTTTTATTTTTTAAAATAACTATTTATCCATATGGATATGAAATCAGAATAAAAAAAATATAAAAGTGGGATCCACAAACACCACATCAACGTTACATCAGCAGGCACTGACAGCGTTAAGATTGTGGATTCCAAAATACTAGCGACGTGAAACACAAACTTCTATTTATCAAAAAAAAATTTACAGACCCATAAATATAAAAATGTTAAACAACATTGTACTTTTTTGTACTTAAAAAAAACACACTACCATTGGATTAGTTTTTTTATTTTTATACTCACTTCATTCCAAAATATCTGTCGTTTTAAATTTTTTTTATCTCAAAATATTTGTCATTTTAGAATTTTAAGAATGTATTCATTATTTTTTTCTAACTTCACATTCCCTTTATTTATCCACTAAATATTTACATTAATTACTTTTATTTCTCCACATCAAAATAAAAAATAAAAAAAGGATATTTTAGTCTTTTTAATTTATAATTGTGACAATTTAATAAATTTGTTACAATATAAACTGATATACCCGACCACACCTCACTGTCCGACCCGAAGCAAAGCGGGTCATAGGGTGAGTATTTTATTTTTCAAGCAGGTCGGGTTCAAATTTTACAAAATTCAACCCCGTTGCCATCCCTAGTCCAGTAAGTTAAACTTTTGAAAATTTTGATATTTTTTAAATTTATACTCGACTCATGAGTAATGAGTAGATATACTCGAATATAAAATTCTCACTTTCAATTCTATCATCTTAAATGAAATAAAAAAGACTAATAAAATTATACTTGATTGATTTATCATGTAGATAATTAGCAGTTGAATCATTTGAATATTTGTAATGTTAGAAGTTTTTTTTTTTTGAAAAAAAGGTAATAAGCTTATTAATAACCATCATCAAAAGCAAGCAAGGACTCTAAAAACATAGGAGCCACTTACCATAGAGTGGAGCTAGCATAAACAATTGAAACTCTAGTAATTGAATGAGCTACAACATTAGTTTACCTGTGACTAAATTGAACAAAAAAATCTTGTTCAAGACTAAAAAGAAACTTGCAGTCCCTAATTAAGCAACCAAACTTAGAATCATCATCAATCATGGAAGAGAGAGCATCTACCACTTGCTTGCAATCCATTTTGAAAATGACTCTATGATAACCTAGAGATTTAACCCAGCTTATTAATGTCATTCCTTTAGCTTCTGCTACTGCCATGTTACCAGGAACAAGCTTCGTCTTTCTAAACAAAAAAGACCCAACTTGATTTCGTACAACGCAGCCTACTCCAATATTAAACTCACCACCAAATATTGCAGCATCTAAATTACACTTCACAAACCCAGGAACAAGTTTTCTCTAATATAAAACACGAGGAATAGAGAATGAACCCGACACCACCCGCAATCTCACCTTTGCTTCCTTCCATTGATGTACAAAGCTAAGTCCCATTTCAACATATGAACCCGCTGCTAAGTGATAGGAAGACCAAAGTTGTGTATTTCTTTGTTTCCAAATACACCACATAACAATGCAAATGGTTTCTATCTGTACCTAAGAAACAGAGTTCCAAAGTGAGAAGAAAAAATTTATAAGAGACAGCTCACCAATATCTGGTAAAAGAATATCAACCTCCTGCCAACAACCTTGAGTAAACGAGCAAACAAAAAATAAATGGAGAAGATGTTCATAATCATGCCCACAGAAGATACAATCAATTGGTACTTGAACACTTCTTTGACACAACACTGTACGAATAGGCAAGCAGTTCCTACATACTCGCCATATAAAAACCTTGATCCGAGGAGGAAGGTCCAATCGCCAAATCTGCATCAAATCCCCAGGCATTGTATTTGAAAGAACACCACCATCCAAATCCATTGCTAACCAATGACCTGATTTTACTTTGTACAATCTTTATTTATTGTAGTGCCAAATTAATTTGCCAGTACTATAATTATTAGAAAGAGAAATTCTAAGCACATTTAACACATTAATTGGTAAAAATAATTCCTCCAGCAATTCAACATCCCACTCCTTTGAGTTTAGGACCTAAAAATCTTTAATAGTCAAATTTTCTAAGCCATGAATAACTGAGGTTACTAATTTAAAATTACCATCAACCTTAAGCCATGGCTCTTGCCAAACATTAATACTGACATCATCCCCTATTCACCACATACAACCCTTTTTTAGAATAGACTGCGAAGACCAAATGCCTTTTCAAGTGGTACTTGGATTGTGCCCCAAAGAAGCACATAAAAAATCCCCCCTAGGGAAATATTTAGCTTTGTAAATTTTACTAATAACAACATCTGGTTTAGAGATAAGATTTTAGCCCTGTTTTCCAAGCATAGCAAGGTTGAAATGATATAAAATACGGAAACCCAAACCCCCATTTTCCTTCCGAGAACACAATCTCTCCCAACTCATCCAATGAATATGCCTACCCCCACCCTCCTTTGAACCCTACCAAAAATAATTCATCACGCATTCTAATTCCTGGGATAAAGAGACAGGCAATAAAAATGCACTCATATAATAAGAAGGGATAGCTTAAGCTATCGACTTCAACAAAACCTCCCGACCCGCTTGAGATAACACTTTTGAATGCCATGCTTGCAATCTCTTCCAAGGACTATCCCTAAGAAACCCAAATATTGCTTTCTTATTCTTTCCCACTCGTGATGGAAGACCTAAATACCTACCAATGTCCAGAGGAGTAGAAACACCTATAATAGCATAGAGAGAATCTTTAAATTCTACAAACATATTATTACTATAAAAAATACAAGACTTTTAAAAATTCACAGCTTGACTAGATGCCAGTTCATAATCCTAAAGAATTTCCTTCATAGTAAGACACTCTGCAGAAGAGGCATTGAAGAAAAAGAAACTATCATTTGCAAAGAACATATGCCATGTAATAAACATTGACTTTCTGCTTGCTTGATCATAATTGACAAACCATCTGCACAAATAATAAACAAATACGGAGATAGAGGATCCCCTGCCTCAAACCACGCTCGGGATGTACAGGACCCGTGACTTCCCCATTTACAACCACAGAATAAGACATAGTCGATACACAAAGCATAATCCAATCTATAAATTGAGAAGCAAAACCCATTTTCTGTAACATCATTTTAAGATAACCCCACTAAATCCTATCATAAACTTTGCTAATATCAATTTTCAATGCCACATTTCCCTTATTAGAGAAATTATCCCACATATAAAATAAATAATAATATAAAGGGCCTTATAACATGTTAAACCTTTCAACCTTAACACTTGAGTTTTAAGGTTAGATTCAGGTTCTTAATATGGTATCAGAGTCTCAACTAGATCTCTGTTCTGCACTTATACCCTCTTGTGTCTGCCTATAGATCGTCCATTCACTACAAGAATCTAGCGATTTAGCGACGGATTAATCCGTCACTAAACTATAAAAATCCATCGCTAATGTAAATTAGCGACGAAAATAATCCGTCGCAAAAAAAATAACGACGGATTAAATCCGTCGCTGAAATTTAAAGACGGATTGGCGACAGTAAATCCGTCACTAAAAAAATTTCGTCGCTAAATTTAGCGACGTTATTTGAACCGGAAAAATCTGTCGCTAAAATTAGCGACTGATTATTTTCGTCGCTAAACTGTCACTAAATTTAGCGACAGTTTATTTCTGTCGCTAACTCTCGCTAACATAGCGAGTACTCCAACAGATTATTCGTCGCTAAATCGTTTCTAATCCGTCGCTAAATATTTTTTAAAAATTTTATTTTTAATTTTTTTTATATTTAATTTATATAATAATATTTAAATAAAATGACATTTTATGTAGAAAAAAAATGCATTTTAAATGAAAATTTAATAAATAAAATATAAAATTCAATATAACAAATATTATTCATGTTTGTACTATACATGTATGAAAAAAAATATAAATGTGAAAAAAAATGCTACTGGGGCTGGTCCTGTAGGGGGTCCTGGGGCGGGTCCTGCTGTGATGCTGGAGCAGAAGAAGATGTGCGAGCTGGAGTGAGATACTCAAATAGCACCTCTCTGATGATATCTCGGACCCGCAAGTCGGACTGAAGCTGCGTCTGCTGATACTCAGACAGCATGGACTCCATCCGATGCTCCATCTGCTGAAGTCGTG
>CATKHJ010879648.1:0-13603 GCA_949750685.1 Vernicia montana
TTCAATAATCTATCAACTTAAATCATATAACAATGCTAATGATACTAGATTAACTTAACCTCACCTTAATCTTACTCCCAAAAGAAGGAATTGAAAGGGAAATGAAGAAAATGCATAAACCCTAATTTACCTCCACTTAAATGCTTGAATAATGGGAAGAGAAAGTGGATCCAACAACCCTAGATCCTCTTAATGATGCAATTAATGAGCTTCCTTGAAGTTAGAAGGAGTAGATTTAGAGAATTTTGAGAGAATTTGGGTTAAAAAGCTTTAGAAAATCGGGTGAAATTAGGAGCTGAAAGTCTTTAAATAAAGTTGTTTCCCGATTCTGTCCCCGACATGAGTCACAGTTGCGACATGCATGTCACGGTCATGATACATCAATCTCTCTCGCTATATTCAGTAGCGGTAGGTCACTGTTCACGTGACTGTGCATAGGCATATTGCGATCGCTATTGCCCTGTTGTGGTCGCGATTCTCGTTAGGTCAAATTGCCAAAATCAGGCAGAAGAGTTCGCGGTGGCTGTCACGCCCACGATCGTGGTGGCGACCCTCTATCACAGTCGCGATATCAATGTTGCGCCCGCAAATCACACTCTGCAGCTCTATTACATGCATTTTCACTTTCTAAGTCTAATACTCAACTCCAATTAATCTAATTCATCATTGTACATGATATAACACTTGTAAATCATTCATATGATTAAATAGAAGTTTATACATGAATATTTGGGTATTACACTCCCGCAGCTCATCCGCCGCGGGGGCTTAGCCAACGGCATGTGCCTTTAGGGCCGGATGGCCCCTACTGCGGGTCGGTAAATGGGCGACGGACGCACACGTCGCTTTTGGCCCGGATTCTGACTTAGAGGCATTCAGTCATAATCTAGCGCACGGTAGTTTCGCGCCACTGGCTTTTCAACCAAGCGCGATGACCAATTATGTATGTGGTACATGTATATAATACTCGCTTGACATGTCGGTAAATTTAGGTTAATTCTCACCTAAATTTGAGCTTATAATAACATTGTTACAAATTAATAAATTCATATTTGAAATTACTAAGTTTTAAAATATGTGATAAAATTACGAAAATGCAAAAATTCAAGAATTTTTTTTTTATAATTAAGCCTTCATTAATTGGTAAAATTAAATAATATAGAAATAAAATACCTTATAATAATCTTACTCAAAAATTAATTAAAAATGATATGCAATTTTTTGGTTGAAAATAATAAAAATTTAATTTTTATATTTTAAATAATAAAAGATAAATTTCAGTAAAAAATAAATTATTTATTCAAATTATAAAAATTTCACAATTCATTATTTTTTTTTCTTAACTTCCCCATTCACCAAACACTTTCTTCAACTATTCCACCAAATAAACTTTTTTTTTTCTCAACTTTTCCAAATCACAAATACTCATATTTATTCGTTTTGATTTTTTTTTTTTTTTGGTGAGAGATAATAATTATTTTCTAGTATTAGGATTAATGGGTTTTGCTCTTTTTTTATTAAGAAAAATTGTATTTTTTAAAATAAAAAATTATTTTAATTATAAAACTAATGTTTTATTTTTTTTAACAAAAATTGGATCTAATTTACTTGAAAATAAAAAGTCAAGTACTAAATTGGCCGTAAAATTAATTTTGGATTTGATTATATATTTGAAAAAGTTAAGGGTCAATTTAGCTCTAAAGTTAATTTTTAATCTAATTAGGGGTAAATAGTATGAAAATCACTAAACTTTAGTATTTTTTTAATGTGGTTACAAAAGAAAATTTTTTTGCCGGAAAGTACCTAAAATTTCAAAAAAAATTCACATGGAGGTCACTGACCGAAATCCAGGCCTGAGAGGAGGACATGGACTGCCATATAAGCCTGCCACGTGACCCAGAGTGCCATGTCAGAATGACCCCCACTTTTTAAAAAAAAAATAAATTTTTTTTTATTAATTTCCATATTACCCTCATCTCAATCTCAAATTATAATATTATAATTCTAAAAATTAAAAAATTCATGAACCCATTGGCCAAAGGCCAAGCCACCATCTCCTGCTAGTCAAGCTACCGCCATCACCAGGTCTGATATTGGCTGAGACTCGACCTCACAATGCAACAACGCCAAGGTTGTTCTTGGCCAAAACCCAACCTTTGCCTCTCACTCTCATAGTGTCTTAGCTTCTCTCCCCCCACTACTTTGTCTTCATCGCTGAAACCAGATGGGCACTTATCTCTTCTTACGTCTTTCTCCATTATTAGCTCTGCTTCTATTTTCTACATCAAACCCATTACAAACTTGGGTTTAATGTCCATCCTTTTTCTCTTCCTGATTATCTACCTGCACCTCTATTGACTGCCCTTCATGAGCCACCATTCAATCCATGGCTATGCATATCTCCCTGACATGTATCAATCTTTGGGCGTGCACCGCCTTATATACCATTCTCACATTGCTAGCTACGTCAAGGTTGGTCTCATCGATAACGCAATCCAAGTGTTCAACGAAATGACTCAATCAAATTGTTGTGTTTTTAGCATCGACTACAACCGACTCATTGGTGTTTTATCCACTACTCTCGTTTTAATTTAGCTCACCACTACTACTCTAAAATGGGTCCTCTAGGTTTCTTGCTATCTCCCTTTACTTACTCTCGCTTCATTTCTAGTTTATGCCAAGTAAAGAACTTTACACTCATTGATGAATTGCTACATGACATGGAGAGACTTAATTGTGTGCATGATATTTGAGCTTTTAATATTTATTTGGATCTTTTATTTGGTGCGGGTGTAAGGCCTCGCCCGAGCACCTTGTCTGGTCCGCTAGGGAATCAGAATGCTCTTTCAGGTCCGATCTCATAATTGAAAGCGACTATCGCTTTATTTGGCAAATTAATCTGATTTTCGAAAAAAGATTCCAAGAGTCGCCACCTTAATTTATTTTAAATGGAAAAATTAAAGAAAAATCCAAAATTGACTCCAATTCATTAATTTTTAATTGATTTACCCAAGGATAAGATCACTAGTCTTCAAACTAGATTAAGCTCGAGGACTAGGTTTTTTGTTTTAAATAATCTAAATTTGGCTCCTAAGTTTAATTTGACTTAAAAATTGATTTCATGGATAACATATATTAATGGCGATTTATGATCATGGCATAATTATGGATGCATGGAAAATAAAGAGGAAGTAATTAAACATCCATAAGTAAAGGAGAATATTTCATCTAACCCTTATGGATACTAGGGAAATCACAAGGTCGCTAATTTACTCCAAAATAATTAACTTAATTACAATGGAATTAAATAAAAATATTTACAAAACAGAGGGGAAAGGGATTAATTGGGGATTTAGATTTGAGACTTGGAGTTAAATTTCAAGCATGCCTAAGTACCCCATTGGATTGGGATCAAAATCCACATAATTCATTCCACTGTGAGGTAGAAGGGTTTAGGGATTGATCTGATTGATTTGATTTGATTTGGGAGGTGATTTTAAGGTTTGGTGAGAGAAGATACTATACCTTCTCTTGAGACATTTTGAGTGGAGCAGAGTGTTTTTCAGGATTAAAGTTCTATTTTATCGATCTCGAAATTTGGGAATCCTACTCAAGAAAAGTGGATTAAGTGAGATTAACCCAAGAAAGATCAAATTAATTGATTAATTATTCAAGGAGAGTATTTAATTGATCCATTGAATGTATGACATTGTTACCCATTGATTATATATGTGTGTGTGTGTGTGTGTGTGTATGTATATATAGATTCATTGCTTTATTGTTAAACCCAGTTTGACATGTATTTCATAATTTATTGAGTTGACGGCTCACCACATCGTTTGTGAATTTCAGGTTATCGAATAGAAGTAGATTGAAGCCGAGTAAACTGGACTTCTTGATTTTCTTTCTCCATCAAGAAGCTATAATGTATATGTTTATGTTATTGCTTAATATTTATTTGTATTATTGTTGAGTTGTAGTAATTCTATCTGTAGTTACTCCGTAGTAATTGGAACGTCATTGTGATATTGATGGTATGATATATATGTTATGATGATATTCATGAAACATTATTGGACTTTCCTTTTTCTATTGAGAATGATAGCTTAATGATGAGTATTGCATATAGTGAGCAATTGTGAGGCCTCGCCTGAACGCTTTTCCCTCACTCGAGAAAAATATGATTTTGCCTTAAGGGAAGACTAAGCGATTTTTAAGGGAAGTTAGGTATAAGTTTCGGTGCTCAAGATTGGAAGCGACTATCGCCTCGAAAAATTGATTTGATTTTGAAAAGGATTTAAGAGTTGCCATCCTAATTTATTTAAATGGGAAAATTAAGGAAAAACCCAATTTGACTCTAATTTATTAATTTTTGATTAATTTACCCAAGGATAAAAGTCACTAATCCTTGAATCAAGTTGAGTTCAGGGACTAGGTTTTTGGTTTTAAATAATCTCATTTTGGCTCTTTAGTTTAATTTGACTTTGAAAATTGATTTCATTAATGACAAGTATTAATGAAGATTTATAATGCATGATCATGGCATATTTATAAAATATATGAGAAAAATAAAGAGCGAGTGTTTAAACATCGACAAGCAAAGGAGAGTATTTCCTCTAGCCCTTATGGGTACTAGGGAAATCACAAAATCGCTCCTTTACTTCAAAATAATTAAATTAATATTAATTTAAAATTTACATGTATAATGGATTGACATTTAAAAAATAAAAGGGGAAAGGGATTGGTTGGGATTTGGATTTGAGGCTTGGATTCAGATTCCAAACATGCCTACGTACCCCATTGAATAGGGATCAAAATCCACGTAGTTCATTCCACGGTGAGGTGGAGGGGTTTAAGGATCGATCAGATTTGATTGGTTTGGTTTGGTTTGAGGTTTGTGTGAGGGTAAGAGATTATACCTTCTTTTTGGGTTTGAGGGGTAGGAGAGTGGTTTTACCGGATCGGAGTTCCGTTTCGTAAAACAAGGTTGATTTTTGAAAAATTAATTTGATTGCTTAATTACCCAACTTTAATTAATTAAAGTGATTAATTAATCAAATTGAGTGAAAACTAATTGAAAAATTAATTAATTAAAATTGATTTTTAATTAATTAACTAATTGAGATTACTCAAAATGAGTGAGAAATTAATTAGAGAAAGAAAGAGAGAAGGGAGCAAGTGGATAGCAATCACAAATGCCCTAGGTGTGTTTTGAAGTAGTGAGGGAGTGGGGTATTTATAGGAGCAGATGGAGGTGAAAAAGACCAAAAAGGGCCTAAAAAGTGGATAAAAGAGGGGTAAAAAGGGTATTTCAGCGAAAAGGGCCAAAGCCACGAGACGCGCTCGCGAACGCTTGTAAGGACCATGTCCGTCTGCAAGGTCACCTTGCGGAGTCTGCCAGAACACCTGGTGGACATGTCAGTACAGGATTGACACGTCAGCCCCGTACTGACGCATCTGACACGCTTTAGTACGACGCGTGTCAGGCGCGTCAGTGCTGACGTGCTAAACAACGCACGGTGTCCACCAGGCATCTGGCGTGTCCACCGACGCTTGCAGGCACGGCTCGCGAACGTCCGCGAGCTATCTCAGGTTCTGGGCCTTTTCGCTTTTTGGTTCGATTTTTGAGGCTTTTGAGTCAGTTTTCGGAGGTTCCGGATCAGTTTTCGGGATATTCTGAAGTCTGAAAAATTACCGTTCAGTGGCGCTAGATTCGAAATTAATTATCAGACATTTTGGCAGTCAGTTTTGATAAAAATTCAGTCAGTTTTGGAAAAATGTTGTTTGGTTCAGAAAGTCCAATCAAGGTCGAAAAAGTGATATCAGTCTGTGTTTGAATAAATAAATCGTTTACCTTTTAGGGGCGCTGCCCCCTTGACCCCTGCCCCCTAACCGGCTAGCGGGACCGCCGTACCAGCTCTGCATAGCGCACGAATTTTAGCAGGTGTCAAATTGCAGCAGCATCTTAATGGTGCAAAATTGAGGGTTCACAGTTGCCCTGTCATCAGAATTGTCTTGTCTATAAGGCGATTCTGATGATAGTGAATCCAAAAGAAGGGATGGTACAAAGAAACAAAGTGATGTCTAGGTCAGTGCTTGGACATGTTTGGATGAGAGGGATGGTCTAAGGAACCAAAGTAATGTCTAGGTCAGTACTTGGACATGATCGGGTGAGAGAATGGTTGAAAAGGAAGATGGCAAAAGGAACCAAAATGATGTATAGGTCAGTACTTGGACATGTTTGGGTGAGAGAATGGGACTGAGTTTGATAAATAGACGGGAGAATGGACCACAGGGATGTTTAAGTAATCGTTCCTAAACATTTATGAATGGAAACTTGGCTTGATAAATGGAAGCGAAAAGATGAACCAAAGGGATATCTAGGCTAGCAGTTAGATATTTTTGGGTGAAGGACGGGGCTGACTTGGATAAAAAGTAGGGGAAGGAACCAAAGTGATGTCTAGATGATTGCTTCAAGACATTTATGGGTGAAGGATTGATTTTGATAAGATATTTTTAGTAAAAGGGAGAGCCTCAACCTATGGCGAGTCGACTCGAGAGATTCTGAAAAGATGAGAGCCTCGGCCTATGGCGAGTCGGCTCAAGAGATTCTGAAAAGAGGAGAGCCTCGGCCTGTAGCGAGTCGGCTCAAGAAATTCTGAAAAGAAGAGAGCCTCGGCCTATAACAAGTAAGCTCGAGAAATTCTAAAAAGAGGAGAGCCTCGGCCTATGGCGAGTTGGCTTGAAAGATTTTGGAAAAAAGAAGAGTCTCGGCTTATGGAGAGTCGGCTCAAGGGATTTTGAAAAAAGGAGAGCCTTGGCCTATGGTGAGTTAGCTTGAGAGATTTTAAAAAGAAGAGAGCCTTGGCCTATGGCAAGTCGGCTCAAAAGATTTTGAAAATAGGAAAGCCTCGACCTATGGCGAGTCGGCTCGAGAGATTTTGAAAAGATTTTGGTAAGGGGAGAGCCTCGACCTAAAGCGAGTCAGCTTGAGACATTTTGAAAAGAGAAGAGCCTTGGCCTATGGCGAGTCGGCTTGAGAGATTCTGAAAAGAGGAGAGCCTCGGCCTATGGCGAATCGGCTCGAGAGATTTTGAAAATAGGAGATGAGAGCCTCGACCTATGGCGAGTCGGCTCAAGAAGTTTTAATTGATTGGGTGGATGACCCTTTTTGACTTGTCTAAATTGAGTGGAGGACTTAGCTCTGTGCAAAGGATTATTTGGAAAGGGAAAATCTTGCTCTGTACAAAGGTTGTTAGTTGATTGAAAGACATGAGTCTTGAAGGCCATTTTGGGATTGTCTGAAGATAGAATGCATGATGGTGTATAATTGTGCATGATCGCACTTGCATGTATGTTTGTGCATCAATGATGCGTGTTTATGTATGCGTATTTTAGGATTTATGAACTCTGTACTATAGATGATCTGTGATGATGCATGTAATGGATGATTACATGGATGCAATAGGGTGGATTCACGGGTTTGCTCTGTGTATGTTATGAATGCAATTTACATATGATGTCAACTCTTTAAATGTGATTTGGAAATAAAGCAACTTGCAGATTGAAAAATGATTCTTTAGTGGGTTCCTAAGGCTATCTCAGGAAAGTCTAACAAATCTGTGATATTTTTTAGTGATGACCATGACAGGTAATTTAGACCTCAAACAAAAAGGTGTTTATGCAAACTTAATACCTTAAATCAATGATTGGTTATCTAAAAAGGTGATTTTTGAAAGATGGGAAAAAGAACCAGCTTGATGTCTAGGTGAGTGTTTAGACACTTTTAAGTGATGCAAGTGATTTTAAGATAAAGAAGGATGGAAAAGAGAGCATCGACCTATGGCGAGTCAGCTCGAGAGATTTGGAAAAAAGGAGAGCCTTGGCTTATGGTGAGTCAACTCGAGAGATTTTGAAAAGAGAAGAGCCTCGACCTATGGCGAGTTGGCTCGAGAAATTTCTGAAAAGATGAGAGCCTCAGCCTATGGCGAGTTGGCTCGAGAGATTAGATTTAATCAATTGGGTGAACCCTTTTGACTTGGCTGATCGGTAAAGAGATTTGGTTGATTCTGATTTAAAGGGATTGACCTATCTATTAGGCAACCTAGGTCTTGGGTTTTGGAGATTGGACTCTCTTTGAACAGTGAGAAGGATATGCTTTGATTTCAATCTACGGTGGGACCTTTCGGGTGGCTTGGTTTCATCAAAGAGCTAGGGCTTTGGAAATGAGAGGGAGGTTTTCCACAAATGGCTTGGGCGATGTGGATTCTGCAAGAGATTTGGTCGATTCTGGTTCTACCTGGTAGCTTGAGCTTTGTGGTTTTGTTACAATGATTCATGGAAAGGAAATAATGCATTATCTGGGCTAGGAAGGCTCTTGGGGATGGTGCCTTTAGCATTCAGTGGGATTGGTATAAAAGTTGGGATGGACTTTTTAGGGATGAAGGGGAACCAAATGGTTTGGGTCTTTTGGTGACTTGAGCACTTTGATAGGAAGACACGACTTAGAGATCAAGCCCATGATAAGGGATGACAGACTGACCGAAGGTGACTCGAAAGAATGTGAATGACTTTGATGGTTGTGCCCCTAATGAGAGACAAGGGCAACTTTACTTTGGATGATTTGACTTTGAAAACTTTCTTCATCTTTTATGATTTTTCAAAGAAAGAAAGGATTGACATAAAAGAAAATGACTTTGAGGAGGGCAAAGTTGTTTGACTGCTTTAGGAAGAAAACGAATAATTGAAGGAGAGTGAGTTATTTGGACTAACTTGACAAACTCAAACTTTTGACACACTTAAATGAGATAGGACACATTACCCATTTTCTCATTCTGAATATGACGGATGTATTTTGACATGACTCCTGATAGAATCCAATTCGAATGACACACCTCTTTTTTTTTATTTTAGCTCTAACTTCTGCCCGAGTCGCCCTCTCAGGTTTTCAACTTGACGAGCTTGCCCTAATTTCTGCCTAAGCCGCCTTTTCGGGTTTTCAACTTAGCGAGCATTTTATTTTTATTATTATTATTATTATTTGTTTTTGCAAAAGAACCAAGTGAGTGATGCATTTAGGCACAGAGAAAAAAGAGAAGGAGATGCTTTATCATGTGAATAAAAAATGCTTTGTACTATGATTTGGACCACACCCGAGTTGGACTGTCTACATATCCCTTACATCATTTTTCTATCATTTTTTTTAGGAGAATCAAGTCCACGTAGTTCTGATTTGAGTGCATTTGAAGAACATAAACTAAATACAGACATAGATTTCAGACAAAGTGTCTCTTCAGCTGATATAGGTTGCAGGAATTAGAGGATTTGTTCCCATCCACGTTCATAAGGATGACACCTCCGTCAGATAGGATCTTCTTGAACACGTAAGGCCCAGCCCAGTTTGATCTGAACTTTCTTCTTAGGTCCTGCACGGGAGCTTGGATTACATTTAGGACTAGATTCCCTTCTTGCAAATCTCTATCCTTCACCTTTTGTTGAAGTGTCTGGCTAACTTCTGTTGATAACCTTGAATTTTGTACAAAGCATCCATTCTCTTTTCATAGATGGCATTCAGCTGGTCATGGTACTATTTGATTCACTCTGCTTTCATTCTTCACAGCTCCTATTTATGGGTTGAAATCTTGTGAACCATAATGCTTTGGGTCTATCCTTACCATGTCCTTGTTTCTCCATGCAAAATAGTCTAAGAAACCATAAGCCCTTTTCGGTAAATGCCTGTATGATTTTTGATTTTTTCCTCTGTGCCAATAATTGATTCTGTGTCATGATATGTATGATTTTTTTTTTTATTTTTTTGTGTATCATTCAAGCTGGATTAAAAAAAAAAGCACATGAGATATAAGATGAAAGATAAAATTCAAACTTTTCATTAAAAGTAGTATCAAAATTTAAAGACATACTCAAAAGGAAAACTAGACTTAGTAGATTCTGACTCTGGTCAATTACAGACCTAAAAAGAAAGAAACATGACTCGACAAAGTCTGACTCTAACTTCGACTCAAAAGAAAAGAAAGAAGCATAAGACTCGACAGACTCGAACTCAGACTCAGGATTGACTGGACTCAACTTGATTGTAGAACTCGAACAAGGGCACGTCAGCTAGGCCAATGTTCTTCTCAAAGTGCTGGTCACTAGGTAGGTCAGATGAATTTAGTGTGTCCTTGCTCAAACTTTGAAATTAAGGGAGTGTTCGGATTGGGGGCCATAAGGTTTTGGGCTTAAAGTGATGGTAGGCCAAATGTCATGGGCTTAAGGTAAATGAAGTGCCAAAAGTTTTTTTTTTTTTTTTTTTTTTTTTGAGGTAGAAAAGGTGCCAAATGTCTTAGGATTGGCAATAGTGTTTAGGTTTCAGGGTCTTTAGGCCAAAAGGTTTTGGGCCTAAGGTGGTGGTGGACTAAATGTTTTGGGCTTAAGGTGATGGGATAAAGGGTATTCACTAGACCAAAGGTATTGGGCCTTGAGGATCAGTTTTTTGGATTAGAGACCAAAAGGTTTTAGGCTTAAGGTGTTTGGATAAAGGGTGCTTATTGGGCCAAAGGTATTGGGCTTTGAGAATCAATTTTTGGATTGGAAGCTAAAAGTTTTTGGGCTTAATAGAGACGAGGAGCCAAATACCTTGGGCTTGAAGGAGGTAACGGGCCAAAAGTGTTTGAGGTTCGGATGAATGATGAATGTTGATTCTTGACTTGGTTCAAGGTATGTCCTAGACTCGATGCTTGTATGCATGCCGAAAAAGATTTCATGGTTTAAATGTACAAGGTCTTGATTATTATGGTACATGGAACCAATGGTCATAGGCTAAGGCAATTACATGCATAAGGGTGAAGGGTGGTTTGGTTTAAGGGTCCCCGTCCCACTAGAGCATCAATATACCTAACCACATGTGAGTTAAAGAGACTCACGTGGGTCCAATAGTACGGAATGCTTGTTACACCACCGAAATGATTGGGGATTCGTCGCGGGGTGGAATGCTTTCGCTATCTCCCAGCATACTCAAAGAGAGTTGTCTAGCCAATGCTACTCACCATCCAAAAGTTTTCCTAAATCTAGAGTTAGGCAAGGAGCCTTTATTATGCAAAATAATGCATGAAAAATCAAATTAAACTCAAGTGACAAATGGAGATTATTTTGAAAAAATTCAAACCAAATAGTAATCCTCTTATTTTTGTTTTCCTTTTATTGAAAAGGGTGGCAACTAGTCCCTAGCAGAGTCACCAACTGTGAGGCCTTGCCCGAACACCTCTCCCCTCGCTCAGGAAAATGTGAATGCCTTAAGGAAAGGCTAAGCTATTTTTAAGGAAAGTTAAGGTACGGGTTTCGGTGCTCAGGATTGAAAGTGGCTATTACCTCAAAAAATTGATTTTTGATTTTGAAAAGGATTTGGGAGTTACCACCCTAATTTATTTAAATGGAAAAATTAAGGAAAAACCCAATTTGACTCCAATTTATTAATCTTTAATTAATTTACCCGAGGATAAAAGTCACTATTCCTTGAACCAAATTGAGCTCGAGGACTAAGTTTTTGGTTTTAAATAATCTCGTTTTGGCTCTTTAGTTTAATTTGACTTTGAAAATTAATTTCATGAATGACAATTATTAATGACGATTTATAATGCATGATCATGGCATATTTATGAAATATATGGAAAAAATAAAGAGTGAGTATTTAAACATCCACAAGTAAAGGAGAGTATTTCCTCTAACCCTTATGGGTACTAGGGAAATCACAAGATCGCTCATTTACTCCAAAATAATTAAATTAATATTAATTTAAAATTTACATGTACAATGGATTGACATTTAAAAAATAAAAGGGGAAGGGGATTAGTTGGGATTTGGATTTGAGGCTTAGATTCAGATTCCAAGCATGCCTATGTATTCTATTGAATGGGGATCAAAACCTACGTAGTTCATTCTACGGTGAGGTAGAGAGGTTTAATGATCGGTCAGATTTGATTGGTTTGGTTTGGTTTGAGGTTTGAGTGAGGGTAAAAGATTAAACCTTCTTTTTGAGTTTGAGGGGTGGGAGAGTGATTTTGCCGGATCGGAGTTCCGTTTCATAAAACAAGGTTGATTTTTGAAAAATTAATTTGATTGCTTAATTACCCAATTTTAATTAATTAAAAGGATTAATTAATTAAAGTGATTAATTAATCAAATTAAGTGAAAACTAATTAAAAAATTAATTAATTAATTAAAATTAATTTTTAATTAATTAATTAATTGGGAGTGGGTGGAATCTAATTGAAAATTTAATTTTTAATTAATTAACTAATTAAGATTACTTAAAATGAGTAAGAAGACTAATTATAGAGAGAGAGTGAGCAAGTGGATAGCCAATCTACAAATGCTCAAAGGTGTGGTTTGAAGTTGTAAGGAGGGGGGTATTTATAGGAAAATGAGGTAGAGTGAAAAGACCAAAAAGGGTCCAAAAAGCAAGCTGGGGTAGGGGTAAATTCGAAATTTCACAAAAAAGTAATGGGCCGCAACAGAGCATGGCGGACGCGCATGTAATCAGCGCGTCCGCGAGGAATGGTGGTAGCGTCCGCCGACGCGTCTGGCGGATGCGCCAAACATCCCGGCGGACACACCAACGCTTCCGGCGGACGTGTCAGTACGGGACTGACACGTCAGCCCATACTGACCCGTCTATCACTGACGCGCGTCAGGTGCGTCAGTGCGAACGCACCAGGGGACGCGCGAAGTCCGCGGAGCAGCGGAAGCGTGTAGATCTCCGGCGGACGCGCCGGTGCTCCTCGCAGACGTCGCCAAGTCACCTCAAGTTTCAGGCTTTTGTTTGGTTTTTGAGGCTTTTCAGGTCAGTTTTTAAGGGTTTCGGGTCAGTTTTTGGGCTATTCTAAAGTCTGAAAAATTACAAGTCAGTGGCGGCAGATTCGAAATTAATTATCGGACAGATTAGCAGTCAGTTTTGGGAGAGATCCGGTCAGTTTTGGGAAAAGGCTGTCTGGTACAAGAAGTCTGGTCAGGATCGAAAAAATGATATTTGTCTTTGTTTGAAGAAATAAATCGTTTACCTTTCGGGGGCGCTGCCCTCTTGGCCCCTACCCGCTAACCGGCTAACTGGACCACCGTACCGGCTCTGCGTAACGTATGAAATTCAGCATGTGTCAAGCTACAGCAGCATCATAAGGGTGCAAAAATGAGGATTCACAGCTGCCCCCTCATCATAATTGTCTTGTCTGTAAGGCAATTCTGATGATAATGAATCCAAAAGAAGGATTGGTACAAAGAACTATAGTGATGTCTGGGTCAGTGCTTGGACATGTTTGGGTGAAAGGGATGGTTGAAAAGGGATGGTATAACGAACCAAAGTGATGTCTAGGTCAGTACTTGGACATGTTTGGGTGAGAGCTATGGTTGAAAAGGGATGGTATAAGGAACCAAAGTGATGTCTCGGTCAGTACTTGGACATATTTGGGTAAGAGACATGGTTGAAAAGGGATGGTATAAGGAACCAAAGTGATGTCTAGGTCAGTACTTGGACATGTTTGGGTGAGAGCTATGGTCGAAAAGGAAGATGACAAAAGGAACCACATTAATGTTTAAGCAATTATTCTTAAAC
>CATKHJ010879667.1:0-34996 GCA_949750685.1 Vernicia montana
AATTATAACTTATAATATTTACTTTAATTTATAATTCAAATAATAAATCAATTTTACTAATTAATTTACTTAAACTTTAATATCAATATTAAAATCATCATTTTCTTAATTAACTTAATTAATCCTTTAAATATTAAACTATTACAAAATATCATGATTTCATGAAATTTCAATTATACCAAACATTTTATTACTTTTCATATTCACCATAATCAAATATTATATTTTCTACAATAATAATGGTAATTCAAAATTTACTTAAACTTTAATATCAATATTAAAATCATCATTTTCTTAATTAACTTAATTAATCCTTTAAATATTAAACCATTACAAAATATAATGATTTCATGAAATTTTAATTATACCAAACATTTTATTACTTTTCATATTCACCATAATCAAATATTATATTTTCTACAATAATAATGGTAATTCAAATTACCATTAAGCACAATTACAGTAAATCAAATTAAATATTTATATTTCCATGTGAAAATAATATTTTCAAAAATAAATAAAAATCAGGGTATTACAAAAAGGATGAGAAATAGTGAGAAATTTGAAGAGCTTACAGGGAGAAGAAACTTTTGGGTCTTCTCGACGTAGAGATAATTGAAGGTTGCATATTCGAAAATTTTAGGGAAGAAACAAAGAAGAGAGAGTAAGAAAGAAAAGAAAGTAACAAGCTAATTGTTATTTTAATAATATTTTACTATTATTTTTGTCCGCATTAGACTGAAAAATTAAAATATATCCGTATCTTGAAAAATATTAAAGGTTAATTTGCAATTTATGTCAAACATCCTCATCCCATAAAAAAAAAAAAAAAAAGTTGATACATGTCTCCGCAATGCTATATAAATATAGGCATGTGATGTAATTTTTATTTTTATTCTCTCATTTTTAACAAAAAAAAAAAAAAAAAAAAAAAAAAAAAAAAAAAAAATTCGCAAAAAAATATTTTGTGTGAAATTAAATATAAATAAAATAATGATTAATTTCAATTTTTTTAAATTAAATTTAAAATGACATCAATTAAATTTTAATTTTGCAATTTTCTGCTCTATGCTTCGGCTTAGTATACATAGAATATTATTATTAATTATTAATAATACTAAATACAGCGTAGGGCTTCCAATATTTAGTTCCTTCAAATCCCCGTTCCATTCCCCCCCAGTTTCTACTTCTCTCCCTCGTTCTGTCGATTGAATCCCTTTATTTATCGTATTTACCTACACAATTCAATCTTATCGTGTGTTTCATTTTCAGTTAGGGCAGAACGATGCCCCTCTTCATCTCTGACGAGGAACTGGCCCGCCATGCCAACGATGCGTCGTATGTCACAGCCAAGGCTGATGATTTCATAAGAGGTTTACAGGCTGAGCTCGACACCGTGAAGGCCGCCGCGGACGCTGCGGCGATCACGGCGGAGCAGACATGCTCGCTTCTCGAGCAGAAATTTTTGTCTCTGTCCAGCGAATTCTCCAAGCTTGAATCTCAGAACGCACAACTTCAATCTTCGCTGGATGATCGTCTGTCGGAGCTCGCAGAAGTCCAGGCTCAGAAGCATCAGCTACATTT
Organism: Vernicia montana; assembly: GCA_949750685.1. Taxonomy (NCBI): domain Eukaryota; kingdom Viridiplantae; phylum Streptophyta; class Magnoliopsida; order Malpighiales; family Euphorbiaceae; genus Vernicia; species Vernicia montana. The sequence continues at coordinate 1,585 of CATKHJ010879667.1, forward strand.
GAAATCTGTACTTTCACCTTTTTTTTTTTTTTACTATCTTTCTTAATTTTTCTTGAAATAAATATACTTGGATAGATTTTGTGGTTTTCTTGTGGAAATTCTGCAAATAAATAAATATATGTATCATAGTTACCTAATCCAGTTTTTTTATTTTTTATTTTTTTATTTTTTATTTTTTTATTTTTATATTTCTTGGAAAATATATGTTTTCTTGGACAATTGAATTAGAAAAATGTAGATTGATATTGGAGAAGAAAAATGGATTTTTGAAATAAACAGGCTCATATGGGTCATATATTTGATTATAAGTGTTGAATTTGTTCTAATATGCATGAACCCTGAAATTTATATGTGGATTTTTTGTTTTTTTTTTTCTGCTTTTAAATTATTTTTGTTTTCGCCGTGATCCTATCATAGATTGGAAAGGATGGGGAGATTGAGAGGTTGACAATGGAGGTCTCGGAGTTGCATAAGTCGAAGAGGCAGTTGATTGAGTTGGTGGAGCAGAAGGATTTGGAAATTAGTGAGAAGAATGCCACCGTCAGTAGCTATCTTGATAGAATAGTAAGTTGCTTGGTTGTTGTAGTTATCTCCAACAGTTAAGTTAAATTTTGTTCTTCATTCACAATTTCAAGGCTAAATGCCACTTACTGATGGTTGTGTAGGTCAATTTGACTGACAATGCGGCACAGAAGGAGGCTCGATTAAGTGAAATTGAGGCAGAGTTGGCACGTTCTATGGCTAACTGCACTCGGCTTTCACAAGTTTGTTTCATACTGTTATCCATTTTATGTTCTGGATAAAGAAAAACAAATTACATTAATTGGTTTTTTTCTGTGGACATTCTGCAAATGACTGGATAATCTACAATATACACCTTCCTTCTCTCTGTCTCATGCTATTATTAGTTTCTTTTCAGTTTTTAAATCTTCTATGGGGTTGGTCAGTTTTAAGTGTGCGTTTTGCTTTCTGAATATTTTTCCCCTCTTCCATCTCTTTCCTCGGTTGTCTGAGTTATATCTATATATAGTATACTATGAGAGAAAGGAAGTGTTTCTGCCAATGCTGAGGACTATTTAGTAATATGGAATCTGCATCCTAAGTTAAACAAACTTGTTTTATAATTTAGAATGTGTTTTCTAAGAGTAATCTTTATGTATGAAACATTGATATATTATGAAGATGTGAATATGCCTTCCTATGGTGATGATTTTTTTATTTTAAACCTAAAGGATCTTTTCATTGGTATGCACATGTAAGTTTGGCATTCTTCCTATGGTGATGATTTTTCTCTTTACATTTATTTCCTTTGGAATTTTATTTGTAGACATGCATAGGGGTTGTAGAAGCCCTTTCCATAAGTTTTGGTTTCATTTGAATAGTTTTCTTTGCTTTTAGGAGAGTTTATTATCCTCTTACCTGTACTTTATTCTTTTCCCAAAAATTTTAAGCACTTCCTGTTTGATTTTATTTTGCAATAATTTCTACCCATCTACTTCAAGTGTTTCTGGATTTTCTTTCATGCGTTGAATTTTTTTTATCTTGGATATGCATGGAAGGGTTTAGTGTTTGACATGCCAAGTCTGGATGTGAGCAGGAGAAAGAACTTATTGAGAGGCATAACGCTTGGCTAAATGAGGAGTTGACAGCTAAAGTTGACAATCTCATCAAGCTGCGCAGAACACATGCTGATCTTGATGAGGAAATGTCTGCTAAGCTTGCAGATGTAAGTGTGTTGAGTCATTTTTTGTTGTCTTGGTTTTTTCTCTAGCAAGTAATTAACTCTCTTTACTGCATCTAGTCTTGATAAGTGATTATACAACTCTTTCAGGCTGAAAGACGATTCAATGAATGCTCTAGCTCTTTCAATTGGAACAAAGAACGGGTGAAGGAGTTAGAAATGAAGTTCATATCCCTGCAGGAGGTGGGGCATTTCTATCAAAGATTTGTGTTATTATTTGTGTGTTTATTCCATTGCTTTGGAATCAGCTCCCTTATGAAGTTTTCTTTTGGTTACCTAAAAGGAATTATGCTCATGTAAAGATGCTTCTGCTGCCAATGAGGAGCGATTTTCTGCTGAAATCTCAACAGTATGTTGTACAAGTATTTGCATTACATTTCTTTTCCTTTTTGGATATTTTTTTTGGGATGGGGGTTGTAGTTTAAGCTAATGTGACAATACATTTATACCGGTCAAAGTTCACTGTTATTATTGAGAATGGATATGTTTTATGTTGATTTGGATTGTATATTTCCAATCATTGTTTCTTCCCATATAGTTCTGGGTGTATTTTGTGCGTCATGTAGCCTGTTTTGTGGCAAATGTGGGTATGGAGTCATTAACAGTGGTAAGATGCAATGGCTATGGAAAGATGTGAATTGCAAAGTAGCAGTAGCAGTAGTTTGCTGGTAGTGCTTTGGTTTAGGTGGCAGTTTTCATGAATGTTGAATGTGTTTGTTGTATCACATTATTATTTAGGATAATCATAGTTATTTGTATAGAGATGTTAGCGATATAATGTTCAAGATATAATTTGAATATGTGTTTTAAGCTTGAGAATTCTTGTTTCATCTTTAGTTCTAATGCAATGCCTTCATTGGCAGTAGAGATTTACTTGAGGCCTGTTCAACACCATAGCTATTTCTTTTTTCTTTTTATTATTTTTTAAACATTAAAAACCATATTCTTCTTTTCTTGTTGGCTTTTTGAAAGCATTTTTCTATAAAGAAATTATCATTCCTCCCATTGTCTTAAAAACAAAACCATCAAAATCCTTGCGCTGGTAGGCTGGTTCATCATCTTTGGGAAAACTTGTCCAGGAATATGAGTGAAGTGGGGCTATCAATGTGGCTGAAAAGCTTGAGCTCTATTTTATATCTTTGATGCCCTCATTACAAGCTTTGCCATCAAGCTGTCGTGATTTGCCTCCAGTCTGGAAGATATCTTGGTTCCATGGCCTGCAATCCTTCTGTTTCTTCTTGCAAGCCTCTAGCTTTTCCACAACCTTATCCTGATGTTGGCTTAGGTACCCTTTGTATTACTATTAGTGATGTGAGATTGGGGTAGTATCACATATTTCTATACATCCTTGCTGGCTGCTGGTGTTATGATAGAGTAGCAGTCTTTTCCCCAATTCATAAGGCTTGCTTCCTTTTCATGAGTCCTCTTGCTTTTGCGTAAGCTCATCCTTGGTTCTTTGGTTTGCTTTGATATCCCTTTTGTCAATCTTGAGCTAGGCCACCGTTGTTGCAACGTGGATGGAGTGGGCTTGTCTATATGGCCCAAATATGTTATTTTACTAGTGTGTGGGATTTATGTGCCAAAATCTTCTCAACCCACTTACATCTTTTATGTTCTTGTTTCGTGTCGTAATGTCACTAAGATCAGTCCTGATAGTTTGGGAGAATGGTAGTCCATTTCTTGAGCCACATGCTTCTTTCTTTCATGATCTACCATGAGATTTTTTACAAGTCTATCCTTGGAGATTTAGTGAATATGGATATGTAGGTAGCTTAGTTGTGCTTTAACAAGGGCCTGAGTGTAGCGTTTTAATTTTATTGTACTAAATCTTTATAGTAGCTGTTGGTTATTAGACTTTATAAAGGGTTGAGAAGAGACTCACTTGGTGGAAGAATCAACAAATGACTGTAATACTTTGAGAAAGAAAAATCACTCTTTCCTTCTTTAATATCACTGCTTTGAGCTCTGTGTTCAAGCAGTTGGAAAAATATGGGAGATATCTTATGGGGTGAATTACTAGGTAATGGAGCATTATCTAGGTTCAAAATGTACTTCAATCAAGATTTGTTGGGAAAGATTATGGAGATAGGATTTAGGATCATCTGTCACATTTTGCGTTTTGTACTTCATTGTTTCTATCTGTATTTTTTCCTGGACTTTATTCTGCTCCAAATTTGGTTCTTGATGTATGATCCAGTTGGCATGGAAAGTATGGACACAAGAATGGAAGCATGGATAACTTCCTTTTTTGTTGACAAGTTTGGATGACTTGAAGGAAGCACGATGTTTGTGCAATTTTTCACATGTGGATGTCTGAACTTTTTGGCGTTCTTTTCTCCTTTGCGTTTTTAGCTTCTATTTTGTTAAATATGCTTCTCTGTTTTGTAATAGTCTTTTGGATGGTCTTTTGCGTTCATCTTCTAGTGCATTTACTGTGAAAAAAAAGAAAGAGTATGTTAGGACCTGAAGTTTTATTGGTGAAATCTCATGCAGGTGACCTGGTTAGAAATTGTCAAGGATTAATCAGTAGATTAATTGTCCTGTAAAATTTGTTCTTCAAAGTTTGAACCTATTATTTAAACTATTTAATGGCTTTTTCCATATTCTAGCTGCAATTATCCTTTTGCTTCACTGAAGATTATGGTTGTTTTGCATTGGGTGATGATTTATTCATCTTCTCATTTGGCCTGAAAATGATAGATAAACAAGCTTGTTGAATTATATAAAGAAAGCTCTGAGGAATGGTCCCGGAAGGCAGGAGAACTTGAGGGTGTAATCAAAGCTCTAGAAGTGCGTTCTCTCTCGGTCCCCCCATACTTTTGGTGAATTATAGCATTTGGGGTTCAGACTTTTTGTATATATATTTTTGCTTTTTGAAATTTGTTAATTTTGTTGCTTTTGCAAGCAGACTCATTTGAGTCAAGTTGAAAATGATTACAAAGAGCGACTTGAGAAGGAAGTATCCGCAAGAAATCAACTGGAGAAGGTATACCACTCTCAATTATTTTGCCTTTGTGTTGGATTGATATATAAAGTGTGCCACACACAAATGCAAACCAATCGCTCATTTGTAAAATACTAAAATTGCAATTTCAACTAGGATAGAAGAATCATTTTTATTTTTTGCATGCTTCAACTCTATTTGACTTATTAATAATATGTCATTTTGGTAGCATGTCTGTACACAAATTTTGTTTTCTCTTCCCTTCCTTCCCTTTGCTTGGTCACAAAAGGTTTAAGATTTTTGTTATTATTATTATTATTTTTATCATTATTTATTTATTTTTCCTTTTTTATGTGGTGTTGACGGGGTGGGGGTGGTGGTGGCGGTGGCAAGATAAATGCTTTTTATGATTGCAATGTGGTTTTACTTCTGGTTATAGGAGGCAGCGGATTTGAAAAGCAAACTTGAAAGTTGTGAAGCTAAGGTTGAAAGTAGTAGGAAAGCTAATGAGCTGAATCTTCTCCCATTCAGCAGCTTGACCATAGAAAAGTACGTCTTTTCATCTATCCCCTTGTTAATTCTACTTCTTAGAAGTAGACTACACATGGATTTACTTCAGCACATTTTTCTTTCCTCTTTGTTTCTTGGAATACCAATGTATCTAAAGGTTGATTAAAAAATGCTGTATGTTCCAATGTGTTGTGTGTATCTTGATCTATGTTGCAAGTGTCTTGATACATGTGTTGGGGAGATGATATTTTGATTTCCTTATGGAATGGAAGAATTCAAAAATTGTAAATGGAGGGTTAAAATTAACTAGGGGCTTGTTTCTCTCTTCCTTTGGTGTGAGTATGCAATTAAAATTTTGGTTTTGCTCCTGGCTTGCCAGACAGATAACTAGACCTGAAATGAATGTTTGTGACATCTATGTCTTACAAGTTGAAGCGGGCTTGTGATTTAGACTTAAGTTGCTTTATAGAGCCCTATTTCTTGGTTTATTTTAGTTTGTATTATCTATTAGTGCTTGAGATTGTGCATTTTTATTTGATGATTTTTGATGGTTAACGTTTTATTTTATTTTATTTTTTGTTAGCTAATTTTTTCTTTGTTTATGGAGTCACTTTAATAATCACTTGTAATGGTCTGTGTTTATTTATGCTGTGGTAGGTTCTTTTTTGTGATTTCTATTGATTTTTGTTTTGCAGATGGAAGGATCCTTTTAGTACTAGTGACATAATTGAGGATAACAACATGCTTGTGCCTAGGATTCCAGTTGGGGTTTCAGGAACTGCATTAGCAGCTTCTTTGCTTCGTGATGGTTGGAGTGTGAGTTACAAAATTGTACATATGTCAGTGATTCATATTTTTATTGGTGTGATTTTTATTTATTTATTTACTTCTTCGTGGTGACTAGCTGGCTAAAATGTATGCAAAATACCAAGAAGCTGTTGATGCTTTTCGCCATGAGCAGTTGGGTAGGAAGGAGTCTGAAGCAATATTACAGCGGGTATTGTCTGCATAGTGCCTTCATTTATGCATAATCTTGGGATGTAATCAGGTTAATTGGTTACATGCCATCTAATGTGATGTTATTTAGCTACCATTTTAATATCAATAGCGTTGTTTTTGCTTCATGGCAAGGTTGCCAAACTTTAATAAATAATATTGGAAATTATTATTTTTAGTTATTCAATAAATAATTTTAAATAAGAATCTATGCATAAAATGTAAATAAAAATACATATCTTATATATAGAATTAAATTATATATGAGCTGACTCATGAGTCCATAAACGAGTGGCTCACTAGCCTAGTCAATCCTAACTTGCTTGACTCAAACTTGGCTAATTTATTTAGTGAGCCTCAAATATCAAGTTTGAACAAGCTTTTATCAAGTGGAGTTATGAGTAGCTCATGAGAGACGTGGCTCATTTGCAACCCTAGCCGTAAGCTACTTCACAACGTAAATAAAAAGGTGAAAATTAGTCTCACTATGTTTTGAACAAATAACAAACCAATTAGAAGATAAAGCCTTTTCTTTAACAGGTCCTTTGTATTTTTACCCTCTGAAAAATGGCAAAACAAACTAATCTCTTACCTTAATCTCATTTTAGCTTCCCAAAATTTGTTAGTTGAAAAATGTTTATGAGATGAGTACATAGGATTGCAATAATTGGATTTATTTGAAGATTGATTACAGGAGTCCATAGACCTAATACTCCAATCTCTCCTAGTTAACAGTATAAGCAACTAGGAGAGTAAGTTATTTCTCTCTTTCTTTTTTTGAGATTGTTAGAGAAATGAAAGTCACAAAGAAGGCACTGTGGACATTTTATGAAATGATTGATAGGAGCATGGTGCAATGTGGACATTTTATGAAGATGGGGAAAGAGACAAGAAAATAGAATCTTTACCGTGGCAAACATCTCCAAAAAAAAAATGACTCCCGTTGCCAACCTTGTATTTAAAAAGATAAGAGAAAGGAAAAAATAATACTTTGAGACATGAATTTCCATGAATTTTCATTGGAAAAATTAACATTAGCCTCAATATTCACATTCTATTGTAAACCATGCTTAATAATGTATGATCTAATTTAAAATGTCATGGACTAAATATAGTGGAAAAAGGTTCATAATCTTAAGATGAAGGAGTTGAGAGTCATCAACAAACCTTAGGGAGCAAAATTGCTAATATTGAAGTTGTAAAGACCAAATTTATGTTAGGGAAATTCACAGTGTGTTATCTGTGCTAATAAATTTCTACCTATTCTTGTAGACTTTAGAATCCTAAACAGGTTCATTTTTTCTGCTTTTATAGGTACTATGTGAGCTGGAGGAGAAAGCTGGAATCATTTTGGATGAAAGAGGTATGCTTTGATTATTGATTTTTTTTTTTGTGTGTGCATATGCTATTATATTTATGTCTGAGATTAAGTGTTTGAATTGTCCAAGTATGGCATAGTTATGGAGATAAAGCCAGGCATGGTCTAGATGTAAAAGTAAAGCATCATTTTAGGGAACTTTTGTGCTAGGATCTTATGTAATTAGATCTATATAAACACTAGAAATCAATTAAGATACCTGCCTATTGAGGTTCAATTCCCGGACCTGTGTCTATGTTTGTGTGCTGTGTGAGTGAATTCTCTGCTCTACCATTTCTCAACTCTCTTGGGGAGTTTATTGCACGGGGGAATTATTTTAAGGTTTCAATTGTTAATACCTTGCTAAGATTTCCCGTGGATGGGAAGGTATAATTGTTGGAATTTGGTTTATCCCACATCGGGAAAATGAAAGAAATGAGGGCCAAATATGTGGTGGATGGCAAACCCATTAAATTACTCAAGTCATATTGATGATTAGGCCCAATATTAAATGCAAAGAGCCTTGAATTTTAATGTCCAACTATGCCCAGAAAATATAACAATAAGTATATGGTTTTAAGCTTTGGAAATAATTCTACTTTCTCAAGGATTGATCATTTTGAGTTTTGGTGTATGGGGTGGATGGTATTGAATGATATTTTTATTTGCTTAATATTTTAAGTGATACCCTATCATCATGTATGTTGAAAATTTTCCTTTCATATGTTGGAAATTTGTGGAAGCAACTGATAAGAGGCATTAATATGAAGGTGTGCTCGTGATGCCATTGGCATTGATAATTTGACTTTGGTCTAGAGGCCATTTGCCATGGAAATTGTTAATGCTTATAATGATTATATTGGGCTAAAATCTCCCATGGTGGAAATTGTTAAGGCTTTTAATAAGATCTTCCATATATTTTTATTTATTTTCTGTCTTCCCCATCTCCTCCCTTCTCTTCCTCTCTCTTCATTCTGTTGTCAACAGAAGTTCTGAGTAAAATATTCTTTGAAATTACGGATTATGGAATCTTCAGTGCCTTCCTAGTGGAGATAATGATGTATTATCTTCTTTTTATTGATGAAACTATATCTTTTGTGGGGATAAGGCATAATAGCTGTCTTAGTCAAATGATGTGTTCTCCCAGGATAGGATACCTTGGAACATGCCATTTGTAAGGAATAGTTGCAATTGTGACTCAAAAACTTTGCAAGGTTCTTAAGTTTACTGTGAAGTTAAGTGGTATACATGCCAGAGGATGGATTGGCTTAGAGAGATGATCTTAGAGTTAAGATTTTAATTTGAAATCATATTATTATGTGGTGGTTATAGAGGATATGGAAGGGATGAGGGTTGATTTTCTTTGGAAAGATTTTTGGAAATGTTGGAACTTTCTAACCTTTGCCCTTGCTTGGGTGTCAACTTGGCAGAGGATTTTGACTTATGATAGTTCTATGATGATGTGGTGAACTATTAGTTGATTCATTGTGGTTGGAATAGGAAGTAGAGAAAACTGTTTTGTACAATTGTGATTTTTTTAAAATTTTTTTTTTTCCTATTTTGAGTAATAGCTTGTTTGATTGAATGGCTGTTATGGGCTTGGAGGGTTTGTTTCCCCTTGTATGGAAAAGAATTTCATTCTTCAGTTGATCCCTTTTGCTGCTTTTTCGTTTGTTCGGAGGAAAAGAAATGGAAGGAAAAACCTATCTTTGCCATGCTAGCTAGTCTTTTAGTGATGTTTTTGTTGTTGTAGATTCTTGATTCCTCAGTTTGTAAATAATTGTCTTTTCTTTAACCTGTCTTTCTTTTTGTTGCATCCTCCTGCTGCCATATATAGTGTTTTTCTTTATTATTATTCCCTTGCTACTCGCTAAAAAACAAAAAAAGGGAAGAAGTGAAAAGAAATATGATATTTCATTTTTCATTCTCCTTTAATGTTACCTGTCTATGTCATACAATCATATGCAAGTTTTTATGTTGCTGTATAAACTATCACTGCATTGATCATCTATGGTTTTTTTTATAGTGCTCATGTGTATTTTGACAAAACTATTAATTATGCAGCGGAATATGATAGAATGGCAGAATCATACTCTGTCATCAACCAAAAGTTGCAGCACTCTATTTCTGAACAGGCAAATCTAGAGAAAATAGTTCAAGAATTAAAGGTTCATAACATTTCAGTCCATTATATATCCTTGTTTCTATAGTTGTTCTTTGCTGATGATCACTCATATTATATTTTCTAGGCGGATATAAGGAGACATGAACGTGAGAACAATTTGGCTCAGAAGGAGATTGTTGATCTTCAGAAACAGGCAATGATACTAGTTTTTTACTCTCATGTTTAATTAGTTTTGCATAGAGTATCTAAGGCTTGCTTATTCTTTTTACCTTTTTGAATATGAATTTCAATTTTCTTTTCTCCCATTTGTTGGCATTGTTCGAAAACCTTGCGTGGGAGACTGATTTGATGTAAATGTAGATTTCTGAACATTATCCAAATTTAAGGTGTTATATAATGTTGGATTTTTGAAGGGTAGAAAACTCTCAAACACAGCCGCACACAAGAATTGCAGGTTCTGTAATTGAACCTTCAAAGGGCAGGGTGAGAAACACACAACTTAGAGAAACAGGTTCTGAATTTGAACTTTCAAAATGGGGCAGATTTCATTGTTTGCACTATCTCTTAAGTACTTGAGAGTTTACTGAGAATAAGTACAAAAGAATGGCCTTACCATAGTTCCATACCTTGGCCATACATTACTTTTAACCATACTAATCCATACTTACTTTTTCTAACTTACAAGTAATCTAACTTTGTACCTAATCCTGCTAACAAACCTGCTGGAACAGCAAAGTCTTTGACAGAAATTTGTAGTACAATTTCCCTCCAAAATACAAAATAACTAAAGAGTATGTAACAAAAATCTCAGCATTCCAACACTCCTCCTATAGATTTTTGTTGGAGGACTTCAACTTGTGCTTTCATGGAACAACATTTAACTTCATTTAATTTTCTTATTGCCTTTTTTTGAGCATAATCTCTCCCATTCTTCTTGGATTTGTTGTAAATCTTGGAGAAAATCTCGTCTCGAAGTCTTTTTGACATTTTCCTTTTCTTGACCTTTCATCCAAGAAATAACTCTTCCTTGAGGGGGAAATGCTCAGTTCAGGGCCTGAACTATTTCAAAAAGCTCAATTAAGGGTCTTAATTCAACTTTTGCGTAATTGGAGTCTTGGAACTTCTAATTTGGGTCAATTTGAGGCCTGCTCTGTTAATTATACTAACACTGTTAATTGAATTTGGTGAAATGAAAAAGTGGGACCCACTTCATATTTTTAAATAATAAAAAAATTAAAAAAAACTTCAAAAGCATAAAAAATTCAAAAATAAAAAAAAGATGAAACCCAGATCATGAAACCAGATCTGGGTTTCATGATGAAACCATCACTAACATATATCAATAACAACCATCACTGCCACCACCACAACCATCTCAATCACCATTCTTTGTTGTCGTCTTGTTCATGTCCTTGTTTGGTTGACACCCAATTCTGAGCTTCCAAAGACAAACTTTGACAAACAAGGGAAAGTGCCAACACAAGTATACACTACTATTTGTTCAATTCCTCCAATTCTTTTTCTTTTCAAGTTAATTAATTAATCTAGCTAGCTCCGAATGCCCATTTATTTACTTAATAGATGGATTGATATGAGATATTGAAAGATATTGGTTCTGGGAATTTGGGTGTTGCTAAGCTTGTTAGAGATTCTTGGAGTGGTGAACTATTTGCTGTCAAGTATATTGAGAGTGGCCAAAAGGTACTAATTTTTATTTCTTTTTTTTTTTGTTAGGAGAAGAAATTTCATTGTATTATATATATATATATTTGTATTTTTTTAAAACTAATTTTTTCTTTTCTTATCATAATTCTTCAAGATCTTATATGGGTTTTTGTTAGTTTCTTCAATTGTTAAATCTTGATTGTTAATTTTTTATTTTCCTTCCCTTCAATTACTAGGGTTTTATTTCTTGGATTCATTTTATGTTCTCTATCTTTTTGGTTATTTTTTTTAGATTGATGAGTTTGTGCAGAGAAGAAATGGGTCTTTGTTTCATCATGAAGATCTGGGTTTCATCTTTTCTTTTCTTTTTTTTAATTTTTTTTTTAACTTTTAAGTTTTGAAGATTTTTTTTTTCTTTTGAAGATTTTTTTTTAATTTTTATTTTGAATATTTTTCTAATTATTTAAAAATTTGATTTTTTTTTTAAATTTTAATTTTTTTATTATTTAAAAATATGGAGTGGGTTCCACTTTTTCACTTTACCAAATTCAATTAACAATGTTAGTATAATTAACGGAGCAGCTCTCAAATTGACCCAAATTAGAAGTTCAAGACCCCAATTACGGAAAAGTTGAATTGAAGCCCTTGATTGAGCTTTTGGAAATAGTTCAGGCCCTGAATTGGGTATTTCCCCCTTCTTTGAGAGTAACCCTCCTTTTTGATAAAATATCAATAGCAGGCTTTTAGTTGTAGCATCTACTACCTTAGCCAAAAATGGCTCTTCTTTCTACTTCTCCATTTCACCATGTGAGCAACAAAAATATATTTGTCAAAGGACTGCTAGTACATCACCCTTTTCAACAAACTTCAACAAATTGTTAGCAGTTTTTGGACATGCAGTGGTCTCTCAACAAGTTTCATCAAATTCTAGCAGTTTTTGGACATGCGCAAGTCTCTTGGATTTTTGCAGTTTTTATGGACATTCTAAAGTCCTGTTCAACAAGTTTTCTGCAGTTGTTTTGGACATGCCTAAGTCCTTTCAACAAGTTTTTGCAGTTTTAGGACATGCCTAGGTCCTTTCCATATTTTTCAATTTATGGACATGCTGGTGCTTTTCAACAATCTAACACAGCACATAGACTAATTAAATTGTTTTCAGTTTCACATATCAAAAGAAAGCGTACTTCTCACCCATGAAAATGGGTGGAATTTTCACAAAGACACGAACTTAATGATGCCATGCTTCATCTTGAACCAAGACAAAATCTGACCATTTGTTGGTGTGAGAAAGGAAGAGAGACAACTGCCTTTTTCCCTTACTCTCATTCTTCATAAATCTCTCTCTTTTCTTTACACCCACAAACACTTAAAGATCATCTAAAGCTTTTATACCATGTTGGGTTTTTGGAGGGCACAAAACTCTCAAACAGAGCCGCAGACAAACATTGCAGATTCTGTAATTGAACCTTCAAAGGGCTGGCTGAGAAACACAACTTAGAGAACAGGTTTTGGACTTTGATACTTCAAAGTGGGGCAGGTTTCATTGTTTGCACTTTCTCTTAAATACATGAGAGTTTAGTAGTTTACTTAGAATAAGTACAAAAGAATGGCCTTAACACAACCCAATACCTCAGCCATACATTATTTTTAACCGTACTAACCCATACTTAGCTTTTTGTAACTTATAAGTGAGCTAACTTTCTATCTAACCCTGTTAACAAACCTGCTGGAACAGCAAGGCCTTTGACAGAAATTTGAAGTACAATTTCCCTACAAAACACAAAATAACTAAAGAGTATCAAACAAAAATCTCAGCATCCAACATATAACATGCGTGTTTATCCTCAAGATGTACATAAGGGTATACTAGTCTTCATGTTCATGAAATCAAGAGGTCATTCCTTCCCAGGAATTTGAAATACTAATCCTGGTGTTAAAAAGCCAAACAGCACCATAGCTATGAGAGGTGCCAGCCCAATCGTTCATTCTCAAAACCTTTGATCTTTATTTCTAGCTCTTGAAACCTCAACTTTGGAAACAACAAGAAGAAGATTCAGGCAAAGATAAAAAGAAAATAATTTATAGGGAGGGAATAGGATTCCAATAAAGCTATAACATGAAATATCTCATTGACCATTCCCTTTATTTACCTATTTAGATCATCTTGTTGGTTTGTTGTATAAGGTAGAGCATTACTTTCTACATATTCCAAGGACCAAGGCCATGAATAATCAGTTGTTGCCTTGCAGTCAATTCAGGATCATAAAGCAAACAACGTTGGTTGCTGGAAGAGAGAGAAAGGGGGTTTATGGGGGAGAGAGAGGAGGAGGAGGGTTTGTGGGGGTGGGGGGAGGGGTGGAGGAAGAGCAAGAGGGGATGAGAAAATGTGTACATATTCTCGAACTTAATGGACTCTAAAAGTTCAATAGCTATGTATCAAAGTGCATACATGTTTTTATTACATAGTCTGCAGTATACATACATGCAAATAATTACAAGTTCTAGATCCATCTTAGATGTTGGCCATGTGTCCAAGCAGGTAGGCTGTGTGTGTGTCTGTTTGTTTGTATGCGTCGATGTTGCCTTCTAATTTAGATCCTTCTGATGATGTAGCTCCAAACTGAGTAGATGGAGGAAAGGGATCCACACAACTGACCCCATCTAGTTTGGGATCAAGGCTTAGTTGAGTTGATCAACAATGAAACCTTAAGTCTCACTTCATTTAGTAAAAGTGCCTTAAGATGTTTAGTGATATAGCTTTTATGTATTGTGCCTGTTGGTGCCATTCTCTTAATGTTGGCAATGACATTGTAGGTCACAATTCTTCTCAAGGAGTGTCGGGATATACAACTTCGTTGTGGATCTACTGGGCATGATGAAGCTGATGACTGTACAACAATTACTGCTGTTGGCATGGATGTGGAGTCTGATGCTGAAAAAGTTATCTCAGAACGACTTGTAAGCTATGTCCTCAGATTTATCAGTTGCAATGTTGACTTTTATTTATTTATTTTTTTGGGAGAGCTGGGTACAGATTTGTTGACAAATTATTGATGTGCAATTTGGTTGAAACCATGTCACAGTTAACTTTCAATGACATAAATGGATTAGTTGAGCAGAATGTGCAGCTCAGGAGCCTTGTGCGTGATCTTTCTGATCAAATTGAAAATAAAGAGATGGAGTTCAAGGTCTTTATATAAAAACATAATCTTTGTATCTATATCTTGCTTATTTGAGTCTTTTACTTTTAGAAGCTTATTTGACAACTTGCTGAAATTGTAGGAGAAGTTTGACATGGAGCTCAAAAAACATACTGATGAAGCTGCCTACAAAGTCGCTGCAGTGTTGCAAAGGGCTGAAGAGCAGGGGCGTATGATTGAATCACTTCATACTTCTGTAAGTGATACAACGAAAACTAATTTCAGGGTTCATTGGATAGATAATCATTTGAAATGGCTGTGGATATGGATCTCAGTTTCAAGTGTAAAATTTTAATGCCAAATTTCTAATACTCAATTTTTTCAAATTGACTAGCTATCAAAATGGAGCCTTAGGGATTATTCAGATCTAATTCTTAACTTTTTCTTGTAAATTTTCCAGTTAGGAAGTTTAGGTTTTCAGTGCTATTTAGGAAATTTTATTATCATTTGGAATATTTTAAAAGTTGTTTGCTTCCTATTCCATTTAATATCGTTTTAGACTTTTCCTGGTTTGGGATTCATAATCATAGGAGTAGGATTAATTAAATCTCAATTGATAGCTATGTAACTAGTTATTTTTTGTAGGTTTATAAATAGTGGAATTTTGAGTATCTGATTTGTAAGCATGGTGACAACTTTCCTCTCCTTCTTTTCTCTCTTTTGTAAATCTGAACTGCGATATCAGCTATAATTTGAGAATTACCCACCATAGAAGCATTAGTGGGCTGGTTCCACACCCTCTCCTACTTCAATAAGCCTCCTGAGGCTCAATATTTCTTGGTCCCGTTTCACTTTTATGCTAATTGGGCCTGCATGTGTATGGACATGCTATTGGTTGACTTTCATGCATTATATGCTTATCCGTTATTACTGTTCATGACTTTATATGTTTTCTTTGTTTCTTTCGTGTGAACAGATTTATATGCTTATCCATTATTACTGTTCATAGCTTTACATGTTTTCTTTGTTTCATAACTTTATATGTTTTCTTTGTTTCTTTTTCGTGTGAACAGGTTGCTATGTACAAAAGGCTATATGAAGAGGAACATAAACTTCATTCATCATATTCCCGTTCTTCAGATGTACCGTCAGGTTGTCCATCTTTTCTCACTGCCATAGTGTGCATGCTTGACATTCCTTAAGAGAAATCAGTAGCCTTTTTTTTTTTGGAATTGCAAGTTTTTCAGTTTTTGTCAAAAGTGCTGCTTGAGTGTGTGAGATGTACATCTGCACATAGTGGTATGTTTATATACCTATATAATTTGAGGAGAAATATTGAATAAACAAAAGCTTTTAGTCAGCCAAAAAAATCAGCCTAACAACTATTGGCATTATAGATTCTAGTAAGTGATTAGGTTCTGTATATTTGTCTCAGACTGTTTATTAGCAGACAATTCATTTCAAACATCCATGTTACAATTTTTGCAGTTTTAAGCTTCTGTCTGTAGTCTTCATGATGATGTTTCAGTTTTTTTCCCCTTTTAATGAGTATGATTGCAGGAAAAGAAAAGGCTGTTGGTGATGAGAAATGGATATGTCAATTCTTGTAACTTTTCTGTAAACACAAGAATCATGTCATGTGTTGATTGTTTGAGTTATTAGAACACTATTTGGGATTTCTTTACTTCAATCTAGCAATTTAAATGTTATTATTGTGATTGAAATGAATATTTTAGAGTGCTACAATAAAAAAGCACACAATTTAAATGTTATGGTTGTAATTTTTAATTGAGAATTTTTTTTTATTTATAAATTTTAAGGTGCTCACAGTTTATGGCAATCTGCTCATCATATATGTGTGTTGGAAATAAAATTTTAACCTAGGAAATATCTGCTTTCAAATTTCTGCTCATACAATCCTATTTTGCCTTTTAAATTCTTTTCTTCTTCGCATGCATTTATTCCATTCGTAATGCAGATGATGGAAGGAAAGACCTTGATGGAAGGAAAGATCTCTTACTTATGCTTGAAGGCTCTCAGGTATAATTAAGAATGGAAATTTTTGTGATGGTTATTGATTTTGTAGTATTAGATTTTCATACTTATTCAATGCCATATTCATATAGGAATCTGCTAAGGCAGCACAAGAAAAGGCTGCTGAACGGCTAAGATCTCTTGAAGAGGAATTAACAAAATCTAGGTAATGATCTTATCCTTCTATTCCGCTATGTGAATCAGGCAAGATTTGATAACACTATTGTGTACTTCCCTGTGCTATTTTGCTTCTTTTTAATGCTTGCTGTCCATGAAAGAAGAGAAGTTTGTCTTTGTTCTACTGTGGAACATTGGTATGGCCCAAGGTTACTAGAAATCTCTACCCCCCCTAGTGATTTACGTTTTGGTACGTATTCCAATTTGTGGATCATTCATGTGCAGTTAGGAGATTCCAATAATTTATGGACATGTAGCACTTCATATTAATTATTATTATTTTAAATTTATTAATATGTGACATAAGGTTTTAATTGTGGACTGCACGATACTATCAAAAAACCCTTTTAAACAGTTAAAATATAATTGGAAACTCAAAAGTCAGCCAACTTTAACTCTTTTATCAACAACTGTTATACTTGTATTTACTTAGTATTATGCTTATATCTATCTATCTCTCTCTCCCTCTCTGTATGTATATATTTGAAAAAATGTTTCACGTTGCATCTAAGTGTATTTCATTCCAATTAAGCAATTTGCAGAAGCCTACCCCCATTGTACAATGTTCCAAAATGGGTAACATTCTATCTTCTTGTTTTTGTTCCTCGTGCTGGAGCGATCTGCGCTCCAGGTAACATTGGTGTGGCCCTAAGAAAGGGTTTTCTAGATGTTGTCTAATTGTGATTGTTTGTTTGTTAATATTCCATCTACTTCACATTTTATAGTGTTTGGTGGAGTGTATTGCTCAGTCTCAATAGCAAATCCATTTAACATTTTTCAAAATTTTCCCTTTTTTGGAGGATCATACTTGTGTTTAGTATCTGTTATGCGTCCAACATGGTTGCCATGGGATAAAACAGATAGTTGGACTTGTGGTGACGGTGGATACCTTGTGAATCTTGTGTTGTATGTCAATATCTGTAGGAAATGGTGGAGCAGAGAACACATAGACACATCATTAGCACAAACACATGTTCTGGAAAATGGAACCTCATTCATGTTTCATTCACTTGTATAATTTGAGTGTTTACAATGTCTAAAGTTCAAAAAGTAATTTTAGTTCAGCACTAGTTACATCTAAATCCTTAGCTTTTCTTACACACAAGTAAACCATGCTTTTCACTTAATCCCATTTATGAACTGATAATGACAAGCTTCTTCAAAATACAAACTATACTACCAAAATACATCAAATATCTTGAAGTATCTCAGTAAATTCTCAATCCCTAATTATCCTTGTTTTTATTTTCATTCTAGTTTTTCCACTATATAAAATCTAATATGATATTTACTTCCTTATTTATGCAACAACAATTGATGACTTGACTGCTGGACTCAATGCAACTAGGTCTCAATCTCAATCTAATTGAGGATGGCTAAATTAAAATTTTTCTCAACATTACATTACTGAGGAAGGGCCGGCTTTATATTGTATGCATGAATGTTGCGTTGTGTTTGAATTTTACCTTCTCTTTTCCCCTTGTTTTTTAAATTTAGGAGTGAGATTATATCACTGCGATCCGAGCGTGACAAGTTGGATCTGGAAGCAAAATTCACGAGAGAAAGGCTTGACAGTTATATGAAAAAACATGAGCAGCAGGTACACTTACTTTATTATTAGTTCTTTTTCCTTATCTCTATTGTTGTACGTCATTTGGTCTTGATATGACTTTGGGTTGGGTTGGGTTAGGGGTAATTCTTCAACCAAAAGGACATTCTTTTGTTTCACAAAATCTCAATCTACCACCAACCAATTATGGAAGGAATCCAAAAGCGTTCGTTTACAAAATTGTCAGGTCGTTTCCAGAAATTCAAAATCAAAAGAAACTACACATTGGAAATTAAAAGACAACAATTGCACAATTATGAGATGCAATTTGGATAAAACTAGAGACTTGAGACCAAAAGACTCGACACAAAGCATAACTGGACCATGCAATAATCATTTGTTTTGCCATTAGGGAGTTTTTAGTCTTGAACTCCATTGAAATTCACTTCCATTCAATACCCACAGACAAACCCACAACAAATATTCAATTTATATGCTGATCCATGACAAATATAGAGTAAGAAGAAGAACATAAGTGAAGTTGCTAACATTCTTTGTTGTAATAATAACATAACTCACATGCATACATAAGATTTCTTCAAGTCCAGTATTGGAATCACTATGTGCAATTTGGGTTGCTAGAAATCAAGGATACTATTAAGTGAGGGGAAGAAATCAAGTATATCATAGACGGAGAACAAGTGTTGGAAATTGTTGATTTCTGTGGAGGCATGAGGGATAACAACGACCTATTAGTGAGGTGAACTTCCTGGAAGTCAAGAGAGACAGCAACAAGCGGGTTAGGGAAGATGAGGCCAACAATGATAATCATTATCTTATAAAGAGATATATATCAAAAGATATAAATGTCAATCGGGTCAGGTTATACGATTTTCAAAAGTTTAAATCCATAGGCCGAACCAATATGTCAGATATTTGCAATTTTGGAAAACATCGCTGATGAAATTAAATGCAAAACTATTTAGCATGGGTTGAAATGGGTCTGTTAAGTTGGGTTGTGTGGGCTGGATGAATCCTAATGACTACCATGGGGCTTGCTTGTTTTTCAAGATTTTTTTAGATTTTCCTACTAATTTTTGAAATATCAAAGTGTGAACACATGCTAATAGTTCAAATTAATAATATCAAACTAATGATAATTTGTTTTTGTTGGTTATCTGATTTTATATGATCAAAGAACATTAATTACCTTATCATTTGATTGGTTCCAAATTTTCAATATTGTGATATCCAATACAAAAATTAAGGTTAATTACAAAATTGACCCTGACCCTTGGGGGCAACTTTCAATCTAAACCTAATCTGAAAATTTGTTACAATTAAAACTTCTATCTGAGAGAATCCTTTCAATTCAAGAGCTCTGTCAAATTTTTTAGTGAGAAAGTATATGACAACCATTATTTGTTCTGTTGGTTAATCGTTTAAATATTGATAACTGCAAAGTCTTTTTATTTTCCCCTCCTTTCCCCCTTGACCTGAACCAAAAATTTTTGGTTGGATGTTGGGGGTAAGTTTGGCCAAATTTTAACTAGTTTTCAGGATGTTTTGGTGGAATATTGCAAGTGGCCACTGATGCATTTTAAGTAACTATTCCATTGATACGCTATGTTTCTTGACAGATGTGCAAGGCAAGTGTTTATTCAAAACTTCACTATTGCCTATGATAATGACAGGAAAATGAAATAATTAACACTAAAGCAAGGAATGCAGAGTTCACGCAATTGCTACTCGACTTTCAAAGAAAACTACAAGAAAGTTCAGAAGCGTTGCATGCATCTGAGGATCTCTCTCGGAAGTTAAATATGGAGGTAAAGGTTATATCACTTGGAAGCATCAATCTGGTATTTTCTTAATGTTGAGAACTTCACATCATATTTCTCAACAGGTATCTGTTCTCAAGCATGAAAAGGAGGTGTTGTCAAATGCTGAAAAAAGAGCCTGTGACGAAGTTTGTAGTTTGTCGAAGGGAGTCTATCGTCTGCAGGTTGGGAAAGCAAAATTGTAGATTTCTAATATGATAAATGTGATAAATGTTCTAAATTTTTGTGCCCTCTGTATTCAGGCTAGTTTAGACACAATTCATAGTGTTCAGGAGGTTCGCGAGGTATTTTATCTGAATTAATTAATATATAGCTTTCCTATTTCGAATAATTATTATTGCATGATATTTTCTTAATGGGTATTGTAGGAAGCAAGAGCTGCTGAGAGGAGAAAACAGGAGGAGTATATAAAGAAAATTGAGGTGTGTTTCAATTTGCTATTAACCTATGATATCTATGTTGCATCATAAGGGTTCGATATTGTTTTTTCTCCCTTTATTATTTTCCTAGAAACAGTTTTATATTGGTGCTTTTTCCACTGCTTAAGCTGCCTTTGAAGTGTTGTCTGTCTTGGAAATGACAGTGCTTGCAGTGTTGCATGTGAGGTTTGAACTTAGGATCTCTGCCAGGCTCCATAAGTTCACTCATTGGCAACTACTGATGCTTATTTAATTTTCCCATGCCTTAAATTTTCAATTAGTCTCTTTGGAAGCTGTTTAAAATGAGAAATTCAGTTCAGTTAAACTGTAAATTTTGGATCCTCTGTTGTGTCGTAATCCCTTTATTTAGTATAGTTCAATAATGCTGTTGAATTTTGTAGAATTATTGATCTGATGGAAGGTTTGCTTTTGCAAGAATCCTATTCAGTATTTGCAACAGTATTGTGATTTATTGTCAAATACCAAAAACTCTCTTCAAAGCGCCATTATACCCTTAATTATGGGGTCAAGTCACTTGACTCAAGTGATAAATTATATTTACTATATTTTCGATATATTCTGAGAAAAGAATTCAATTGGATTATAACGCCTTAGAACCTAATTCCAAACATATAATTTCTATTTTAAATCAATTAAAGTTAATACCGAACATAACTGTAGTTATTACTGTATTGTGTATCAAAATAATCTGCATCTGCTTACTATTTTGAATTTATTTTTATTTTTATTTTTTTTATAGAGGGAATGGGCCGAGGCCAAGAAAGAGCTGGAACAAGAGAGGAATAATGTTAGAGCTCTCACATCTGACCGTGAAGAAACTTTGAAAACCGCGATGAGGCAAGTTGATGAAATGGGAAAAGAATTGGCTAATGCCTTGCGAGCTGCTTCTGCTGCTGAAACTAGGGCTGCTGTTGCTGAGGTTTTCATTAATCTTGAAACTATTCCATATTTATGCTATTCCATATTTTTTTCTGAGTGTTTTTCATGCTATTCCATATTTAAGAAGATCATGGCTCCTTGATTATCTGATGAAGCATGCATTTGATTTTTCTTGGTTTGATGGTTGTTTTTATAGGCCAAACTTTCCGACTTGGAGAAAAAGATAAAAACTTCAGATGTTAAGGTGCTTCCTCCAATAGATTTCAAAGTTTTATTTTATTGGAAGAATATGCTACTTGAAACACAACATGCATCCTTTAGATTGACATTTGTTTGTGTTGTGCATGTGAAAATAATTTTGCCTGTTGGTTACTCTATGGAACTGCAGCTGTTAATGTGCATGGTTAAACATTGCATTTTAACTGCTATCCTCTTCTAGACTAATGTTGTAGCTTGTGAGGCCAATGAGTATGGCAATTTTTAACTTTATGCATTTTGATTGATTGGGAACTGAAACTGGTCGACAATCATGTGATCTTGCCAACCTAATTGTCAAGCCAATAAATAGACTAATCTCTTGTGTGTAAGAAGTTGCTGAAGTTGAAGGATTTGTTTTAGCACCTTTTTTTGTCACATAGGAAAGGACAAAACACAAACAGATCAATTACCCAATCTTAGCCTTTCTTGCCAGCCAGGGTTAACCATGTGGGACACTTCCCTGGACTCTTGATAGATATGGACTAAGTGACAAGACAACAGTCTTTTAAGCTGGGGTGATCCTGGACAGTGAATTATTGTCCTAAGATGTAGTGCAACAAAAGAATCAACATCTAATGTAATTTTCTTTAGACAGATGACATATTCTATGCTTCACTTAAGCATTTACTAGATTTTTTATGCAGTTCTCTGGTGAAAGTCCTGTTTGAGAGAAGTCAGTTAAGGCTAATTGGAAAATAATGCGGAAGTAGTCAGTCCAATCTTCAAATTTTACACCCTTGCCCCGGCCGCCCTCTCTTCCTGTCAAGAAGTGGTAGGGCAGAAAACTCACTCACACAGCCAACAGGAACAAAGTGTAGGTTCTGTAAAATGAACCTTCAAAAGGCTGCATCTTTCATTCATTTTTGCTAACTCTTAAATAGTCATCTACATAGCTTCCAAGAACAAAATAATGGTCTTTAATTAGACCCTTGCCTCATCCTTAATCTACTTTACTCAATCTAACCCATACTTAGGTTTTCTAACTTTCAAGAATACATACTTTCTACCTAATCCCACTAACAGACTTGCTGGAACAGCAAACTTCTATAACAGAAAACAAAATACTTCCCCTCCAAAACAATTTTCTAATCTAGCTTCAACTTCTAAACACAAATCTTAATACTCCAACGCTCCTCCTTGAGATTTTTGTTGGAGACTTCAACTTGTGCTTTTATAGAGCATAATCTTTCTTCATTTAATTTTTTGCTTGCCTTTTCTTGAGCACCATCTCTCCAAGTCTTCTTGAACTTGTTGTTCATCTTTGAGGAACTCGTCTCCAAGTCTCTGACATTTTTCTTTTCTCGAGTTCTCACCAAAGTAAGAACTCCTCCTTGAGAGAAACTCTCCTCCTTTGAGAGCATCTTATTATTTCTTCAAATGATTTTCTTTAAATTTTTTTGTTGTTTCATGTTGAACAACAAAAGAACTCACTACATTTGGCGCATGACCTTCTTTACTAACTTCAACAAATTTTTAGCAGTTTTTGGACATGCACAAGGTCATTTCCAGTTTTTTTTAGTTGAAGTGACATGCTGGTTCTTTTTGAGATTTTTCAGTTTATGGACATGCATGTTCTTTTCAAATTCACTTTCACATACCAAAAACCGTACTTCTTACCCTTGATGAATCCATGCTTTATCTTGAACCCCAAAGACATGGAAAAATGACCATTTGCTAGAGTGAGAAAGGATGGAAGAGAGTCAAAACTAAACCAAGAACTAAAAATAGAAAGAAAGAGCTAAAAATCTCCATAATTTTTTTTTCTTCATTTTCAGCAAAACACTGAAAATCTGCGACTAAGTTTTGAATGGGTCTTTTAAGAGTGTGATAGCTCTGATGCCATGTTGAGAAATGGTAGGGCAGAAAACTTATTCACATAGACCACGAAAACACGACAAGGTTCTGTAGAATGAACCTTCAAAAGATTACATCTTTCATTCATTTTTTCTAACTCTTATATAGCTGAGTATCTACATAGCTTCAAATACAAAAGAACGCTCTTTCATAGCTTCAAATACAAAAGAATGCCCTTTAATCAGACTCATTCTCAGCCATAATCTACGTTACTAAACCTATACTTAGCTTTTCTTAGGAGAACACATACTTCCTACCTAACCCCACTAATTGATTTGCTGGAACAACAAGCTTCTATAACAGAAAACAAAATAGAACTTCCCCTCCAAAACACTTTAGTAATCTAGCTTAGACTTCTAAACAAAAATCTTCACATTCCAGCACTTCCCCGTCTCAAATGTTCAAAGATTACTGCAATATATAAGGACCCTATCCAACAAAATTAAGTTAAAAAACCTTGTAAAATCAAAAGTAGAATGATATATGTCGTCGTCTTCTTCCCCCCCCCCCCCCCCTATAAATCTAAAGCAAATAATTAAAAAAAGATAAAGTCGATCAAGTGTGCAGGTCTAATGTTTGGCCATTCTGTTTAGCTTCTTTTCTTGGTTTCTACCATCTAATCAACAAAAGATGGAACAAATAATTAAAATAGATAAGCATCAGAAAATGCTAATACAAATTTACAAGAGATTGAGAGAAGACGGAAACAATCAGATAAAGGAAGGAAAAGGAGACCACCAAAGTTACATTTTCTTATTCTTTGTCAATCTGCAGCACTTTGATAGTGAACTGTGTTAATTAGAAACGTCCTGGTATAAGGACATAAATTAGCATTGCCAAAATATTTTTGAATAAAGTTGGCCTACATTTTTGTTGTAATCATGTGATTTAATCCAATTTCTTTGTTCTTCTCCACTCCTACCCTACTGATGCAGGCTGCAAATTTGGATGGTGGAATACCTTCCTCTATTTCAACTACTGAGGTAAGGCTGTTAGTTTGTGTTGGTGCTTATACTAGTTTGATGGCCAGTTCTTCTACAATATAGGAATTAATGTCAGTTTTGGGCTGACACATTATTTAGAAATAAGCCTTTTCTTGTTAAAGTTTCCATCATAACCTATTTGGTAACATTTGTGGATAGCTTCTTTATAGAATGTATAGTCTCCAACTCTCCCTTTCCCTCTCTTGTGAGGGTGATCTCTTGGAAAGTGAACTGATAGGGAAATTTAGGGAAGTAGAGGCTGACAAATCATGTAGAAATAAGTCTTTTCTGGTTAAAGTTTCAATCAGAACCTATTTGGTAACAATTTTGTGGATAGCTTCATTATAGAATGTATAGTCTCCAACTCTCCCTTTCTCTCTCTTGTGAGGGTGTGATATCTTGGAAAAGTAAGCTGATATGGAAATTTAGGGAAGTAGAGATATGTATTTAGTATCTTGTAATGAAGAAACTAGTGTTTCCGGTAGACCAAAATAGATGAATGATGTATTTTGTGGACCTTAATGGAAGAACTAATGTATTTGGTAGATTATAGTTGATGAATTTTGTTATAGAATAATGAATAAGAAATGCAGCCCATTACGCTATATTACTGTCTTCCAAAAATGACACTAGTTTATCAGGATTTCAATTTGCTTTCATTGCCACATTATGATAATGATACTATAAACACGACCACTTGAATTATGCATTGCAAATTTATGATCGTAGTTGGTAAATCGCAAATGACTTCACTGCTTTTTAGATATAAATTATATTTATTTTGGAATCATTGTTTTCAGTGATAGGTTTGTTAGCATTTGATCTGATTTTCCCCCTTGTTTTGGTTGATTGTGCTTAAGGTTGTTACGGATTTATTAATGGCAAGGGAGGAGATTGAAAAATTGAAAGAGGAAGCACAGGCTAACAAGGAGCATATGCTACAGGTGCTTGCTTGCATAATGATGATGTTGTTATTTCAATGCATAGTTACTTAAGTAGTTACATTTTATTTTGCAGTACAAGAGCATAGCACAAGTAAATGAAGCCGCACTAAAGCAGATGGAAGTTGCTCATGAAAACTTTAAGACCGAGGTATTCCTAGCTCTTTCTGAGTTTGAAATGCTGAATTTCTAGTGCTATTCATTAAACACGTATGCACGTACACAGTTTTATGTATTCATATTTATCTGAATGTGCTACTTTTCAAACGTTCACCAGTCAGAAAAGTTGAAGGAATCGTTAGATGCTGAACTTTGTTCACTCAGAAAAAGAATATCAGAACTTGAGAATGAAGTGAAATTGAAAAATGAAGAGGTAGCATCTGCAGCTGCAGGGAAAGAAGACACACTTGCTTCCGCACTGACAGAAATAACTCGTCTGAAAGAAGAAAACTTCAGTAAAATGTGAGATATGTCAAATTTATTTTATAATTTGATTTTGACATTCCTTCAGGTTTCTCATGCTCAGCCTTTGCATGTAGTTCTCATATTATGTCTTTGGAAATTCAAATCTCTGCTTTGAAAGAAGATTTAGAGAAGGAACATCAGCGATGGCGTGGCGCACAAGCAAATTATGAAAGACAGGTCATTTGTTGTTTATTCTTTCATTTTGTATTTGAAAATTTTAATACTTAAATAAAATCATACAACAATAACTATTACATTTCTAAGCTGAGTGACTACATGTATCATTTTTGGTTTTTTAGCACTTTATTCTCGATCTTACTAGTGTCATTTTGGCTTCCACTTTCCCTTATTCAATTTGACTTGGCAACGGCTTTGAAATATCCACATGCATTTACTGTCTCCTCTACAGATCTACTCATGTCACTTGAAAGGTCAATCACAAGTACATTTCATGTTCATGTCAAGCCAATCATCTGCCAACATTCATTGAGGCTAACATTCTTGTCTCCATTCAGGGGATAAGATGCTTTATTAAATTTTAGGGTGCGTTTGGATTGGGGTTAAAAGGGGTTAAGTGTTACTCCTGTAATACTTTAACTCTTTTTAACCTTATTTGGTAAACTTTTAGATATCAAGTTTAATGTTTAATTTTTTTAACAATTATTCCCACTTAAACTTTAATTTATTAACCTAGGATAGGTTAGGGTAAAGACGTGTAATAAAAATAAACGCGCAAAAAAGAGGCTCGACTTTCTATTAAAAAAGAAAAAGGAAAAGTTTTTATTTTTTATTTTTTTTTATGGAACTGATTTTTTTTTTTTTAAATTTGGATTTCATTTATAGAATTATTTAACTGAAGATTTGTTTTTTTTTTTTTTAAATTTTGTTTAGTTGTAGATTATGATTGATTGCAGATTTATTCTTATTTTTTTTTTAAAGTATTGCTTTATTCATTAAAATATGATAGGTTTTTTTTCTAAAAAATATATATAATTTGTTTTTAGTTAGTAAAAAAATTGTGAAAATGTCTTCTTTTTAAATTTAGTTTTTTCATTAATTTTTTTTTTTAATGTTTTATACAAAACTCAATTAACTATGTTAATAGCTTATCTATTACCCCCAGGCAAGATTAACAATTTAACTGTTATACCTGTAACTATTACTCTCTTAATAGTTACACTTGTAATTGTTACACTCTACATTTTTAACCCTGATCCAGACGCACCCTTATAGTTAGATAATTGTTAGCAGAAATTTTTTTCTTTCCAAAGAAATTGTTGTATGGTCACATCTGAGACGATCTGATTGATGCGTCAAATGAAGTTTCACATTCTTTTTGGATTTTTTGAATGTTTTTTTATTTTCTTAGGTTGTTCTACAATCTGAGACAATTCAGGAGTTGACAAAAGCATCCCAAGCTTTGGCCTCGCTGCAACAGGAAGCATCTGATCTGCGTAAATTGGCAGATGCACAAAAAATTGAAAATGTAACTTTGCTGAACCACCTTGCCTTTTCTTTCCCCTTCTAATTTTCTTCAGTTAACATGGTTTTGGTGTTACATTTATTTCTGTCAGCCTAAGGCTTTTCGCTTTTATTTTCTGTTATCTTATAGTTTAAAACTTCAATTACTTGCTGTCTTTTGTCTCTTGGGCTGAGTCTGGAGTATATACTAGGTCCTTTTGATTTGACTTTTAAGTTATTGAAACTGCAGCTATATCATGGTCCTAGGCAATGTTTATTGGCACTCCAATCCCTTAGTGATTACTTGTTTCCTGATAGTACAAAGATGAATGTTGTTTGGTCCTTGACCCACACTTGTTCTGTTATAAAGGATTTTCTGATATGCTTTGTGACAGCTGTGAGATGGTAGCGTGGTGATTGAATTTCTTCAAAATGATGTTTGTGGTATTGTTGTGGCTTTTTGTACTATTTTTTAATTGCTGGTTATGCATGATTCTGTTATATTGAATGTGATGAAGCAAACGTTTATTTTCCACTTTGTTTATTGTTTGTACATTGTGGCTTTGGAGATGGTTGAACAATGTGAATGAGAAATTAAAATTTCTCATTGGTGATATGGTTTCTAAGATTGAAATTCTATGTACTTTCATATAATTTAAATTGGGTACTAAATTGTAATAGGCTGCAAAGAGGTCATAAGTTCTGGGACAAGGCAAATGCTTAATTGTTAACAAGGCAAGTCTAGGAGCTTATAGTCAAACTTGAGAACTCGTACATGCTGTTTTTCAAACATTTGCAGCTATGGTAGATGGAGCAGAACTGTTGGGGCCGGTGTCCCTTTTTGATGGGCTTGGTTGAATAGTTTACATGCAGAATGTAGAGAAAGAAGGTTGATGGAGAAGTTATTTGATATAAGCGATTATAATATATATTCATAAAAGTAGAAATGGGTTATAAATTCCAATTTATGTTTGAATTAGCAAAGATGATGATGGTTAGATTTTCATTAACCCTAAGGATTTTGCTGAGTTGACAAGTGAGCTTGTTCCTTATCTTATTGACCCATTCTAATGTTGGAGTTAGATGAGAATGGAGTTTGTTTTTTTCCCCCTTATGAATCCCCTAGATGGATGGCTTGGATGGTATAACTTTGACCAGGTAGGGAGTTCGACTTAGTACTCTGTGCAAATGCTGACATGCAGAGTTAGTACTGTGTGCAAATGCTGACATGCAGAGGTGGTAATTTTACTTTGTCCCAACAGGGAATCACCACCTGAATCTGTCTCCATTTCTACTGGTGGTAATTTTAGTTTGTCCTAACAGGGAATCCCCACCTGAACCTGCTCACATTTCTCTCCATGTGTGCGTGTGTATAATTATAACTTATATATATATGTTAAAACTTGTTAATCTTCGAAAATATACAATTTACTTCTTAAGATATTCTTCTTTTTTCCTCAAGCATAAACTGATAGCATACAAATTCAATATAAATGTACATGACATTTAATTATAATATAAAAATATGGTTTAATAATTTATAAAATTATGTAAAATGAAACATGGGTAACCAATCCTGCCCTGCCCTTTTACCAATCATGATAGGACTAATTCAACAAGGACGTAATGAAAATGGAAAAACCCACATCATTACTGATCCTACTGCCACTGGCCCATCATACCATCTAAACACCATACCAGAAAAAGAAACAAAAAATTATGGTGATGTGGGGATTAGTTATGTTGTCCAATTTGGAAGTAATTTTAGAATGTTTTCCCCTTATGGTGTTCATGAGATTACTAGTTGTTGGCTGAAACATGTTATAATATTTCCAGTCTGCAATACGTGCCAAGAACAACTGTTTTTTTTTTTTTCAGCACTCTGAAATTCAGTAACTTGTATAGCTGATGTGACTTCTAATCTGGTATGATGATTTGCAGAATGAACTGAAGGCCAAATGGGAGGTAGAGAAATTATTGTTTGAGGAGTCAAAAAAAGAAACTGAGAAGATATCTAACGAACTAAATGAGCAGGTCTTTTCTCAATATACTATTGATCTTCTGCCCTGTGTAATCCTTGAAATTCCAAGTTGTAACTTAATGGCTATTTCAGATTCCTATGTTTTTCCTCGTTAAGCAATTGTTTCATCATGCTCTTTAATCTGCACAAAACAATTATTAAATATTAGTGCACCTTGTAAACATTAAATGAATTGTCCGAATGATTTGAATTGAATTAATGGTGCAGAAATTCTTGTCCCCAATAAAACGACCATTTAATGGCAATTGCATTGATATCATTGCCTCCTTTCTTACCTGGATGTAAAGGATGGTCAGTAGTTATGTCAAGGGAGGGCATCCCAGTCCTCACTTGTTCTAACAAATAAGAGATCTATATTTTGTTAGCTTTTTCATGGTGTTATCTATCGGGTACCTAATATATTCATTTTTCTTCATTCTACAGAACAAAATATTGCATGATCGACTTGGGGCTTTGCACATTCAGTTGGCTGAGAAAGATCGCAATTCTGCTGGAATTTCTGGAAGCACTGTTCCAGATTCCCATGGTGATACTGGGTTGCAGAATGTGATTAACTATCTTAGAAGGTCAAAGGAAATAGTAAGTATATCTCATTTAAAGTACTCTCTCTTGTCCTTGAAAGAGTTTAGAGTTCTCTAATTACATCTTTCATTTGAACAGGCAGAAACTGAGATTTCATTGTTAAAACAGGAGAAACTTCGATTGCAATCACAAGTAAGAGAATGAGTTTTTTTTGTGTATGATTAATGGTTATTTCTAAATTATGTTTTCAGGGATATATGGACTTCTGATGTAATCAAGTTTATCTGATTCATCTTTATTGTTGAAATCATAGTATATATCCCTCAGTATTTGTTAGGACATTTTTCAAATGGGTGTTTGGTTACCACGGGTTCATTCCCCTGGAAATATTTATTCCCATAACATCACAAAATTTTGTTGTTAGTGTTGCTGATGCTCCATTTGTGTCACCTATTTGAACTTTGTTTGAATTTTTCTTTTTCAAGTAAGATTGTCTATGGGCAATAATACCTAATTTGTGTAGCTTGAGAATGCTTTAAAAGCAGCTGAAACTGCCCAAAATTCACTTCATGCTGAGCGTGCAAATTCAAGAGCATTATTATTCTCGGAAGAAGAGATAAAATCCCTACAACTTCAGGTAATTTTTAATCTTGGTGAGACACTGAAAGTAGATATAGAAATGACAGTTCATTTCTTTAAAAAAGAAAGGCTTTTATTTATTCAAACTTGTTTATTCTTTGTTTTCAGAGTTTCCTTTGGAACTTATTGCAAGCACTGAATTAGTGTAGTATTTGTTATGTTTTATTCACTGAATAAGCATGTATATATATACAGGTATAGGCTTCTATCCTAGGAAAGATAGCATAAAATCTGTCTACAAATCAACCTCTCAATCTCTGTGAATCAGGGAATATACACTTTCCTAATCTAATCATTTATACAGCCTGTAACAATTTGGTTTTGTGATTTCAGGTTTGTGGTCTGTCTTGGCTGGTAATTGTTGCTCTGATATTCATCTTAAAGGTTAGTGTTCAAAGTTCAAAATTTTTTTCCCAAGCAGATTTGAGTCAAATCATTTTGTATTACGGTCATATTGGGTTATACATCGGGTTCATCCAATTGGAAAATTTCGGGTCAAATTTGAATTAATTGGTGGATTTCTGGTTAGGTCATCTACAAAATTTATGGTGGAAAAATATATAACTCAAAACAAAAAGAAACGAAAAGGGTACGCAATCAAATGGAAAGGAATGAAAACAAGAAAAATGCAAAAACAGGATAAATTAAAAATAAATGAATCTGATTTAGAGTCAAAACTTTGATATCAAATTGATGTGAATCTCAAAAACAATTGCTTTGAAATCCAACTCCAAGTATGAAAGCGGAAATCCCTTGAAAAACCAAATCATATTTGATGGTTAAAAATTGACCCAATGATTATTTGAATCACGAACCAAAGATATGAAGAATCTAAAACCTTTGTTTATATTGCAAACAAGAATCTAAAGTATAAAATTTGAACGCCACAAGAAGAGTTTTCTTGATAAGTTTAAAATAGTCCAATGAAAAATTTAGAGAAACAATCTCACAATCTAATTTACTATTGATTGAAGTTATTTCTTACATGAATCAAATGCCTATTTATAGAAGACAGACTGCTTAAGCTAAGTTACAAAAACACCCTTAATGAAAAACTCTAATATAACTTCAATGTATTCCTAAACTGAATTTTACTCTATAAAGGAAGTAAATATAACCTAACAAACAAGTAAACGATAACTAAAATTGTTTTGGGCTTATTAAATAACCAAAGGTAGTTCCAAACATCATTAATAAACTTAATTTTAATGAAATTAGATAGCCCATACATATAGCATACTATAACTAACTTAAATAAAGATAATTCAACCCAAATAAAGGCTTACATGTCATGCATATGCCAAACATGGGTTAACACTCATAACTGAGGCTGGTGATGAGGTTACCTCATAAAGGAGCTGCAGGCTCTAATCCTCGGTTAGGTCTTATGGAGTCTTATGGAGAGGGGTTATCCAACCTAGATGGTTTGACTATAGGTGCCTAACCAAAGTATGTCTTATGCCTAGACGAATCTAGGGTTGTAGTGTCTCCAAAGAAAACACATTGCCTTGTGGACTTTCGCCTAGAGTTTATTGGTTCTTTATATGTCACCTAGGTTGGCACCAAGTCTTTTACTGCATCTTGAGGATGACTCCTTGAGGAGAGCGTCTTCTTAGATCTCTTCCTCTTGGTACTCGAGTGCGGTATGCATGTGGCATCTTGAGGTGTGAAGTAAAGGATCTTGGAGAGTAGAGCTTTTTGAGAGTACTCTGACTCTACAAGAGCTTCTATCTAAGGAAGCACTATTTGGGAAAGATTTATTTCTATCTATTGCCTTTTCCAACCCCATCCATTCCTGATGAGCTTGTAGGAAGGAAGCTGAGACTTCTTCCAAGCTTGTAGTTGACATGCATGCAGATCAGCCATGCATATTGTTTCTGCACTTGTGAATGCCTTTCCAGATGTGTGTTGTGGTCGTGCCCATAGGCTCAAATTTCTCATAGATCCTTGGCAGATGTCCCCACAGACATTGCTACTTTATGATGGGTCTTTTTCTACTTTCCTCTACTTGGTGGATTTTGGACGGGAGTGTCCCGGGACCCAGAGGCTCACATCACTTCGGGACCTCAAGTTTGGTTGAGTGTGTGTGTGCTAGACATTGGGCCTGGGCTTTCCTAAACAGGAGTAGGTCCAGTCTAGGCATGGAAGTGTAAGAATCAGTGGGAATGCAAAAGGTGTGTTGAGGTAGTGGTTCTCAATAGGTGTTGAAGATGTGAAGGTGTTGGACCTTGTACTAATGAATGGTGCAAAATTCTCTAGAGGAGGTATTGACCTTGTTGATGGATGGTGCGAAACTCTCTGTAGGAGGTGTTGACCTTAGTGGAAGAGTGATTTGGTGCTGACCTCGCTGGATGGAAAGTATGGTGCTGACCTCACTGGATGAAGATGTTGACCTTGATGGATGGAAGTTTGGAGTTAAGTGTTGGAGCAAAGATTGGTTCTTAGCTTGCATAGTAAAGATAGACAACATTATGAGGCAATGCTAAGCCTATGGCTTGGCGCGAACTCTTTGATACTTAAGTTAGTGTGACTGCATGTACAAAGTTAAAGGTTTAAGTAAAGGGTGGACTTAAAGATGATGCCACTACTGCCCTAAGTGAGATAGTTTAGGAGACTCTTACTATGACCTTTTTTAGCAGGAAAAAAAGGTGTCAGAGCCCAACTTCACAACTGTGACGGTCCTAGGGCATGGGTAGGCATAAGGCCACTGAAAACCCGTAGAACCCTTCTCATCGCATAAATTACATATCATCTAGAACAACTCATACTCATCCCAAGATCAGAACCTGAACTCATGCATAAACACATGTACATCTATCTCATCATATAGCATACTCATACATATACTCA
>CATKHJ010879728.1:0-16514 GCA_949750685.1 Vernicia montana
TCATTAACAAATATATATTTGAACATACCGAGTACTTATAGCCACATCACTGTAGATATGCTGCTCGCGGTCTGGTCGGCAAACAGGTTTAGTGATGAAATGCATGTAGTTAAAAATTCAATACTTGTTCTGCTCTCCTTATTCATTGGAAACGAGGAAAAAAAAAAAAAAGGGAAATAGGATGTACCAGTGGAATCCTCTTGCACAATGGACACATTCAATTTCTACATTACAATGTTTATGTACATGGACTTGAACAGATACCAATGATCTGCACACAACAGATCTGAATTGGTTTGGTTAGAACTAGAAATTAAATTCAATGATCAAGATAAAGGAGAAAGATCTAGGTCCATGAATCTTTAGTATCTGTTATTGGTCATTTGTAGCAACCATTTGAGGAAAAATGGAGTAAGATGGTCCTAAGATTTTTATGCCATTAACGATCTCCGTTAGGTTTATTGCAAATGCCATGACGTGCAACGGTTGAATCAGAATACAGAGTTACCTGTCCCTGTGATTTCTGCAACATTTCTGCTTTTCAAGTGCCATAATTCAGAAAGTTTTTACATCGTCATCTGCTTTTCATCTGGAAGATTCTGTTGTACCAAATTGAGTGAAGGATCATATGGAACAGATCATACTTCACAGGGTTTTTGTGCCAAAGAAAATGCTGTTGCACCATCTTAACCGCTAACTGCATTGCAAGGTACTTCTCTTCTGGGATAGAAAGCAGAATGTTCCTCAAATTTGGTATATCTTTCTCTTGCACAAACACAGAAAATGCTTCCCAGTTCAAAACCTCAAAAAATGGAGGCACGTAATTATCTGATATGATGACTGGTACACACTCATACAAAATGGCCTCAACCACACGAGGCGTGTGAACTTCGTAACCCTTGGCACATATGCAATACTTGCTGCTCTTCATGTACTCCCTGTATACTCTTTTCCCTTCAATATCACGGGGCATTGGACCAAAGATTTTCATGTCAGATTCTTTATTCTCCCAGAATTGCAGCAGGATTGGCCGCAGATAACCATGCATGCCTCCTGCAAAGAAGGCCAGCATAGGCCGTTCTGAAGGAGGCCTTCCTCCAAGATCTTTTAGAGGGTTCTCAGCAGAACGAATGTATGTGACTGGCAGAGTAGTATCCTTCCCTATTTTGAAGCCCTTAGCAACATTGGCATTGCAAAGAACTCTGATGCAATTCTTCATATGCTGCCTCGTGATTCGAGAGGCCTGAAATTCAAAATGACACCAGCTATTACATAGAATAAGTAAAGGCGGCATCAAGACTAGGCATACCTAGAGGATGATGGGATAATTCATCACAATTCATTGATATCTTATTTTCCCAAAAACCATCATATCATACTTTAGGGGCCTCCGCTATGTCGGATTTAACTAATCTATCTGAGAACAGAGCACTATCATCAAACTTATCAGAAGGATAAAAACCTATTAACTCATTATCACCGATAAGCATCATAAACATACTGGGATGATGGCTTATGGTTTGCATATTAATTTTACTAACATTTGGCGTTCATGGTCATGTACTAGGGACCACATACAGCTATTCTTTGCAGTGAAATATACAATCAGCTAGTCTAAATTTATAATAACATTATCATAATCCACTTTAAGAATGATATTTATACAGCAGGATTGTGATTTAGCAATCCTTAAACAAACTATCAGTTAGATTTAAATGATGCAAGAAGTTGGAAAGCATACCCAGTCATGACAGCCAACAAGAAAATGATCTGCTCCTCCAGTTCTGTTCCAGAAACTATACTTTTGTGCAACCAAATCCACGTAGTTCTTCAAATATCCTTCAAGGTCCTTTTGACTCTGAAAATTTTGTCCAAATAGCAGAGTCCTTGCCATTTGAGAACTAAATGGCAAGTAGAACAAGTGAGCTTTTCTAGGGTCTCTCACTATAAACTTTTTGTTTCCCTCTAACAGTTTCATAAACCATCCTTCTGATGCATATATCCCCCTCATCTTAGACTGATGAAATATGGGCTTTTCACCTTCCTTGTATATATAAACTCTGAGCATCCGTTCCATCAGCTCATAACTTCTGCAACAGACATACAAAAGCTTTAGCTCAGTAATCATAATAGGCAATTCTCAAGAGAAGGAAGCCAAAGCTCAATTACTCAAGCGAATACAAGATGGGGCCTCATTCAGTGAGAGCTGGTTGCAGTGCAGACACAAGTTTGCAAAGCAATGAGTATGATCCCAGAGGTCAGAATATTATTGAATTCTCCATTAACAGAATGCTTAAGTCCCTCAACTTAAAGTTATCAAATAACTGAAACAATTAGTCACATGAAGTGAAACTAGCAACTGTTAGCATATGAGTGCAATTCATGAAACAAAATAGCAAAGTATTCCTCGCTTCCAATGTTAGATGTAATTCAGTGGAATTTGGAGAGAACCAAATGTTTTTGCACATCCTTTAACTCATTAATAGCCATCACATATTCCTTGAATATTTGATCACAGGCTTTAATGTTAATGAAATTAGAAACACTGAAAGTTAATAAATTTTACTAAAGGTCAGAACAGAAAATTAAATCCGAAAAAGTTAATAGAGCAATGAATAGTCAAAGAGGCATACCTTTTAAAAATGGAAACATTTCGAAAAGCAGAAGCATGAAGTCCAGTAGGAATCCTTACAATAGGAGCATTCTTAATCTTTAGTTTTGCAGACAGAAGTTCACGATCACGTACAGAAGACCACTGTGGCCTCTATCACCAACAGAAGGAATATGTGAAAGTTCCATCAAATGTAGCCCATTTGGTATTTTTCATAATCATATAAGGGTCAATTCTTACCACATAATGAGATGAAGCAAGACTCTGAAGCAATAATGAATTCATCTGGGATATTGATGTTGGTTGTGTCTCCCACCTCTTCAACGTGGAAATACTATCCCTCGGAGAATTCTTGTTCAAGGTGATTGAAACAGTATTTTTGGGTTGTATTTCTGCAAATCTTGTTACATTGTCTGCTAAAGTAGCATTGACAGGGAGGACTGAATTAGAAGTTCTTGATTCTACATCCATGTTTTCCCCATTCTTTGTAGAACTTCCTGGTAATACAACTGACACAAAAGCAGATTTATTTTGAATTTCTCCAAATATTAAACTACCTGCTGCTTCCGTTTCATCTATTTTTTCAGCCTGTTCCAGGCTCCCACGTTCAATTTCTATAGTTGTTGCTCGAGTAGAACTGTCACCTGTACCCGCATCATCTCCCATTATCAAACTCTTGCTAAGCATTACACCCATCTTCACCGTAAGCTCATTGTGTTCTTCAAATTTATCTAATGGCAAATCATTGTCTGTATTCGTGTCTTTTGTATCATTCTCATCTCCAACTTCTTCATCCAAATCAGAGGAATGAGTATCATTTGCTATAATATTAGACACATAGATAGGTCTCGGACTTACATTATTCGAAAAGGATCCATTACTGATTAGCATAACTATAGAACCTTCATCAGCCAATGATAGGGACCATCTTTTACCATAGGGAAGTGCAAAAAACTGAAAAACAGCAGCAATAATAATTGCAATGCTAATGACCATCAGCAACCTCCGAATTTTAACAAGACAACACCTCTGGAATAGGGTAGTGATATCCATCTCATGAAAGTGTGATCACCAATCATTCATGGCAAAAATAAGCTAGCTGAGGCACCATACCATACCTTTATCACCACTGACCCAAGAAAATTACTAAAAATTATAAAAAAAATTGAAAAAAAAATGCACAAGAAAATAAGACAAGTGTGAATATGAATTGCTTCAATTATCTATTAATTTCATTTCCCTTTGCTTGTAGATCCCAAAATATGAATTGTTGAAAAACTTCAAAGTTAGCTAATTGAGAAGCATTTACACAACCCCAAAATATGAATTCTTGAAAATAAAAAGCTGTGATAAGTACCTTTAATGGGTTCCATTTAATGCTCTGAGAAAAGTTCTAAGCTTTCTGACCACTGTCGGCTACTGGGTTCAGCTCTGTTTCACTCCATCGAGTCATCTACTATACTCTATGTGCCTGTTGTTTTTGTTTTTAAATTTTTTTTTAACTGTTGTTTTTGTTTTTGTTTTTTTTTTTTTTAAATTAAAAAAAAAAAAAAAAAGGGAATATAATGTCTTTTAATTCTCCTCGAGTTTTCACTTTATTACACACGTAAACCACTATAACGGCACCACTTGAAGAACGACGTCGTTTCAGCTATCCTCTCAAAAAAAAAATCCTTTTGACTCTGCTAGGGTTCTTCTTCTTCCACTGAAGCCATATACTCATTTCAGTTATGTCGCTAAAATTATTTCCAATCCCATTCCCAATATTTGCACCGCCACTGAAACCGAATCCGAATCAGAACCCATCACAGCGCCCGCCTACCGAGGTTCGCTTCTCGCGGTGGAACAACGCCAACGCTAGAGAATTCAACGAACGCCAACGCGCTCAGAAAGAAATTGAAGATGACATCAGCCGTCACCGCCGCTTCGATTCCGCCACCAATATCGTTCATAATTACGATTCTGCCACAAAAACGGCAAGCACCGAGACTTTCAAATCCATAGGCACACCTTCCTCTCCATCAACTCCCTCAATCCCGGGCAAAAAATCCAAATACTCCAAGCCCGAAATCCGAAACCCCCATCCGGCATTTCGACGAGTCTCGAGAATTACCAAAATACCCCAACCGAAGAGTGACGAGAGACCACCAATTGACAGAAATGCAAACATCAAACTTAGCGAAGACGGTCTCTCTTACGTCGTCGATGGCGCGCCATTTGAGTTCAAGTACAGCTACACAGAGAGTCCTAAGGTCAAGCCCGTTAAATTGCGGGAGCCGCCGTTCTCGCCGTTTGGGCCCACTACGATGGGCCGGCCGTGGACCGGGCGGGCACCGTTGCCGCCGAGTAAGAAGAAATTGAGGGAATTTGACTCGTTTAAGTTGCCCCCACCGAATAAGAAAGGCGTGAAGACGGTTCAGTCTCCGGGACCGTTTCTGCCAGGATCAGGTCCGAGGTATGTGTATACGAGGGAGGAGATACAGGGGGAGCCATTGACGCGGCAGGAAATTAAGGACTTGATCGATGGGTGCTTGAAGACGAAGCGCCAGTTGAATATGGGTATGATTAAGTTTCACTTCGATTTTTGTTTGATTGCAAATTCAATAGGATATGTTTAATATGATTGAACTCAGCTATGGCGTGATATAATGTTGGTTTGTTTTGCTAGCTGAAGACTGGATAAGGTTATTTGGTGTCTGTTTGAATAGTTGGTACAAAAGACTCTGGCTTTTGAGCTTGAATTTAGCCAAAGTTTTGTTTTGCAGGTAGAGATGGTCTCACACACAACATGTTGGATAACATACACGCTCATTGGAAGCGACGGAGAGTGTGCAAGATCAAATGCAAAGGAGTATGTACAGTTGATATGGATAATGTTTGCCAGCAATTAGAGGTATGTTTTTCCCACTAAAACTGAACTGAGTCTTCAGCTGCGCTTCATATGATAATGTGGCTTTAGTAGTTTTGGATAAGAAAAAACCTTCTCTGCGAACTATTATCAAATTTTAGAGCCACTAGATGCTATTCTATTATTGGTCCTAAATCCATATGATTATTTCATGCAACTTATGCCTTGCTTTGCATAACCAATATTGGGATTATTGTTTGACTTGTGCTTTGTGTTCATGGTTGTCAGGAAAAAACTGGAGGAAAGGTTATTTACAGGAAGGCAGGGGTGCTGTACCTTTTTCGAGGCAGAAATTACAACTACAGAACTCGTCCCCGCTTTCCTCTCATGCTTTGGAAACCTGTTACACCCATGTATCCGAGATTGATTCAACGGGCTCCAGACGGTCTAACACTGGAAGAAGCATCTGAAATGCGCAAGAAGGGACGGAAATTGATACCGATATGCAAACTAGGTAGACTGCATGTAGCTATTCTCTTAAGTTTGACATGAGCAAACGAGAATAAAAAACATTTGACAAATACTCTGAGAAAACTTATTTGTGTTCTGTGCGTGTTGCAGCAAAAAATGGTGTGTACAGTAATCTCGTAAAAGATGTCAGAGAGGCATTTGAAGAATGTGAATTGGTCAGAATAAATTGTCAAGAGGTTAAGGGAAGTGACTACCGGAAAGTTGGTGCCAAACTCAAGGTCTGTGTTTTGTTGGTTCTTATTGCTCTCATTTCATCATTTTATTGTTACAAAATTAAGATAAAATATCACCCCATTTCTTTAAATTGCAGGAACTCATCCCATGCGTGCTAATCTCATTTGAACATGAGCACATACTTATGTGGAGGGGAAGGGATTGGAAGTCCTCCTACACAAAACCTGTAAATGATTGTGAAGAAGCCAAGGGATCCGATGTTACTAGTGCAACTTCTATTGCACCCCTTATGGAAGACCAAACAATTAAAATGGTCTCAGTTAAAGATGTTCTCAGTGCTCCAAATATGAGCACAGCTCCTGTGGGCTGCAAAGAGCAAGCAGAGGATCCATCTGCAGTACTTATAGATGGACCAGCAGCTATGGATACTAGTTCAACCACAAAAGAAATGAGTGAAAGTAATCTCACATCTGATAACGGAAGCAGTTCTGCTGTTAATGCATCTGAAACTATCAGCAATACATTTTGTAGTGAAACAGCATTGAATAATTTGAGCTGTGCTAATGAAATGCCTGTAGCTACATCAGTGGAAGCTGACACCATGTTAGAAAGCTTTGGGAGAACAGAGAAGCTCCAAGATGCTTTAGAGGGCTCACATGATCTTGCTGAACAAGCAAAGTTGAGTGTGCCTTGTGTAGATGAAGTTCTACAATTGCGGAAACAAGCTGTTGAGAGTGGGAGTGCGGTTGTCTTAGGGGATGCATATTTGGATGCTGATACTGTTTATCAAAGAGCAGTTGCCTTGGCCCAGTCTGCTCCCCATGGTCCTGTTTTTAGACATCGACCCAGGAAGGTATTGATGCAAAAGTTTGAGAAGCAAGAAAGTGAGGATTTGGAAGTTAAAGAAGTTATAACTATTTCCCAGACGGAAGAAAGCGAGAAGAAGAGTTTTAAACTTCAAAGAAATAAAAAACCCCGTGAACAATATCTGGATGCCGCGCCGGAAGGAAGCCTAAGAGTAGATGAACTTGCTAAACTACTTTCATAATACTTGCTGAATTTTTTCTTATAACCTTACCATTATCTTGTATATAGAGTTACTCCTAGTAAAATCAAATTCTTTGACATGTCCACTCTCATTACTGGATTTTTGCTAATTTTGTTTTAATTCCTTGTCATCTTTGAGTGTTAATTCTGATATTTAATGCTTGGTATTTTGGTTGTTCATATATATTGACTAAATGAAAGTCTCGTGCTTTTTTGAGCCGAAAAGTTTTAAATATCATTCATGGCATTGCACGGCTCAAAATATACACACAATATGTATTAAAATACATAATGAAATAGTTCATTTTAAATCCAGAGCAATGTGTTTCCCCATTTCAGAAGATTTTAGACGTGTGATATCGATTTCCATTGATCTCCCACAATTTTCCTCCAGAACCAGTGATTTTCCCATAGAAGATAAATCTCCTCGATTGGCACTTGTTTTGTTTCAGGCAAGAGGAAGAAGACAAAGTTGCTCATGATAAAAATCAAGGCAGCAAACAGCAAGAAAATTCCATATTTAAGGTGACAGAGAGACATGAGGAAGCATTGTGCTACCAAAGCTGTGAAGATCATGTTAACACAGACCACTATACTCTGGCCAGCTGACCGCGTCTCCAAGGGGAAGATCTCGCTTGGAACTAGCCAACCGAGAGGACCCCAAGACCGTCCGTAAGCCAACACAAACAAACAAATGATAATCACAAGGAAGATGCCAGTTCCTTTTGGGATTGGTTTCCCATCTCCAAACTCCAAGGCCAAAGTTATAGCAACAGCAACCTGCAAAATGAAATAATATCAGGTGAGAGAAGTTTCTTCAGGCAGAGATAGAGTTTATAAGAATCAAGTCTACAAGTGCAGTTACCATGACAAAGAACATCTCAGCCCCAGCTTCCAAAAAGAAAGCTCTTCTGCCAAATTTATCGACGAAAAACATGGAAATTAGTGCACCAACAACAAGTGCAGAATTGGTGATGACAGATGAATATAGAGCTGCATCATTACTGAAACCCAAGCTCTGAAATATAACAGGAGCATAAAAAAGAATGGAGTTATTTCCGGTGAGCTGTTGAAATGCAGGAATTCCCAATGCCCCAATTATCAACTGGGGGCGATTCTTGCGTTTAAGAAGATTCTTGAACGGGTGCTTTATGGCTCTTGCTGCATTACTTGCATCAACAAGATCATCAAATTCTGCATCAACTTGTGTGGTGCCCCTAACTTTTTCCAATATTTTTCTTCCTTCTTCTAACTTGCCTTGTTCTATAAGACTATTAGGTGTCTCAGGAAGGAAAAGACCTCCAACAAACATGATAGTAGCAGGAACTGTAGCTAAGCCAAGAGACAACCTCCATCCCCATGGATGAATCTTTTCAGTTCCATAATTTATAAAGTTTGCTACCAGAATCCCCAAACAAGTTGCTAGTTGAAACAGTTGGTTAACAGCTCCTCGGATTTTTGCAGGAGCCATTTCTGAAAGATACAAGGGAACCGCCTGCATATATACAACATTTTCATAACAAATTAGATTTTAGCTTTCAAGTTTTGAACTCCTGATTTACTTTACTACGAGACAAACACTCGACCACTAAAGTTATTGGCCTCAATGGCTATAAAATGTATAATTTTAATGAGCTAGCTTAGTTTGTGCTTACCTGGTTACCAAATCCAATTCCTCCACCAAGAAAACATCTCCCTATGATCAGCATTTCAATGTTTTTTGCAGTAGCATTGACAATTGCTCCTATAAAGAAGCTGATCGATCCGACAAGGATACTAGCTCTCCGGCCTCCAGTTCTGGTTACATGGGAGGCTCCAAATGTGGCAAGAAGGGCAGCAAAGTAAAGAGAGGAAGTAAACAGTGTAAGGATTTGGTTATCATATTTACAGTAATCAGTCTCATGGAGATGTGCATGCTTCTTTTTATACACTGCAGGAAAGAATTCTTTCAAGAAATCATCCATGGAAGTGACTCCACCTACAACAGATCAAAACGAAGTACTAATTCATTAACACACATAAGATCAAAGATTCAAAAATAATACAAAATGAGCTTTGGCTCAATTGTACTATGGTTGTATCCAAAACAACGAAATTACGAGTTCGAACCCCAAGTCAGAGCCTAATTAACTAAAGAAAAAGATGCAAACACAATTATCAACAGATCAAAAACTAAAGAAATTATATATATATATATATATATATATACCTGAAACACCAAGATCATACCCAAAAAGAGATCCTCCTGAAGCTGCAATAATGCAAGCGAAAATGAAATAACTAGTAATCTTATATTCATAAAGATGAGCCCTTTTAAGATTTCCTGCATCTGCAAAACCACCACCAGCCATTTGATTGCTTGAAGATTAAACTATATATAGTTTAATTATATATATGAAGTAGTACTCACTGTCAAATCAACATATGTTTATCCTGTGATGGCTTAATTTTCTAGCAATTAGATGTGGAAACTAATTAAATTAAGTGTTGTTTAGTTAATCAAATGCTGTTTTATCAGTTTATATACAATGTGGAGACTAGAAGGAACCTTTCTGTATTAACTAATATTAGCATCAAATCTAACATCCTAAGAGCGAGTCAATTGGTAAATAGAAAGATAATGGGAAAGTTCTCTTGCCATATATTCTCTCACATGTCTGTACAAACAAGCTGGATTTTAAGCCATGTTAATCCAATTAACTTATATTACTTATTAATTAGATTTTATC
This sequence comes from Vernicia montana, assembly GCA_949750685.1. Taxonomy (NCBI): domain Eukaryota; kingdom Viridiplantae; phylum Streptophyta; class Magnoliopsida; order Malpighiales; family Euphorbiaceae; genus Vernicia; species Vernicia montana. The sequence goes on from CATKHJ010879728.1 coordinate 9,941, forward strand.
TATTCAAAAAATAATAATAATGTGTTATCCACTTAAACAAATACCACAAAATCGCACTACAAGTCTACAACACACCACAAACACACATCTCTTGCTATACTAATTCAACAATATTAGGGACTAACATGAACTTAAATTTTGATTTGATAAAATTTTACTTCATCTAGCTGGTTAAAAATTAAGATTAATGAGACAAGTTCCAAAATTATTTAATAAATAATCATCTCCATATAATAAATACAAATATCAACAGACTTTGACTCAATAAATTCAAATTTTGATAAGAATCAAGTTAATATAAAATAATATAAATAATTATATTAAAATTTTCAAGTATTTACAATATAATTTCTATAATTATAACATAAATTTATTTGGAAAATATCTTTAGTTATTAAATCAATAATAATTTAGTGATTGAGTAGTATAGTATAAGGGTCTAGTATAATAATAAAAAATCCCTTTTTTTGCATTTGGATTTTGTATAATAATAAAAAAAATATTTTTTTAGAAAAATACTAATTTTGAAATAGAGATGTAAAGGGAATGACTACTTCTATTGTATAGTCTGACTACAATATTATTTCAACTCTGCTAAGCCTCCAATGAATAAAAAAAAAAAATTCAATAAGCTTTGTTTTTAGATTTCTTTTCAATATACTATATAATACCTGATTATTCAAACACTAATTAATTTATATTTATATTCATTTCTTTAGAGATAATAAAATATAAAATAAAAAGTTTTAATTGGACTACTTCCATTAAAGTGTAACTAATTATTTAGACTAGGGTAACTAGGTAAGATTGACCAATAAGGATCTCTTTGCCTTAAATTTTTTGACATGCAAGAATCAATCTAATTAACTAGGAAACTCTCCCAGCTTTTACACCACTGACCATTCAATGAATAAAGACAATAATTAGCCAGTTAAAAATTGTCACATCCACTTTGAGTTAAGATAGTCCTTGGGCATGGATAATTATAAGGTTGTCAATCACCGTAGAATTTATATTTACTGTCAAATTTTTTATGATATCATACACCAGCTGATAAATAATAATAGACATCACATTTTGATCATCATTTCCCAATATCAGAATTTACTTGATATCTATTTACTTTACACTATGATACCATTTAAATAATTCATATAATCATCATTCTTATTTATTAATTAACTTGTACATATTCATTATCATCATATTAAAATTTATTCTTATAAGATATCTGTCATCATTATACAATATTCATTTACATTACATTTCTTTCATGCAATTAAGGATAATTTTTCTTATATAAATTATTACCCTTCATATACAATAATAGAAAGTCTAATAATATCTTATCAATACAAAGTATATGTCATTTAAATAACTTTTGACTTTTAATGACTACGGAGCAACTAATTATTTAAGCATCCAAATTTTAACATATACACACAATTTAAGTATAAACTTATACATATATGCTCATGGTAAAAATAAAGTTTACTTTACTGCACTGATCTCAAGTGTAAAAGAATACTTGAGAAGCCTTTTTGCTACTTTACTACTTTCTTATAAAAAATTTTAGGAATGGGGTGAGTTTATAACTCAGTGAGTAAGAACTATACTACTATAAATTACACGGTTCGGTGTTCAACGTTAATTCACAAGAACGATACTTGGCTGACTCATTTATATGCATACATTCGATAAGAATGATATAAAATAACAAATGACACATAATATATTTTGAAATTTAAATCAAATCAAAATCTCGTGAATTCTTAAAATTTTAGTTCAAATAACAAATAACAAATGATGTATAATATAATTGAAAACAAATAACAAATATCTTGCAATACTCTTACAAACTTAATTTGAATAGCAAATAACCTATATTACTTTAAAACCTTCATTCAAATACAAATAGTTTGTAATATAGTTCAAATCTTCTTTCAAATAACAAATAACTTGAAATACGATTTAAATACGAATATAATTAATAAATAAGTTTCAAAACTTCTTTCAAATAGTAACTATCTTGTACTATTTTTAAAATATTTCTTCAATAGATGAGAGCGAATTTTATTCTCGCTTTCTCATCAACTCTGTAATGATGGCAGTGATCTTTTTACGAAATATTTGTCACACATCTTGTACTACCTATTAAAACTTCACTCGTGTAATAATATAATATCATATATTTAGCAGAAATCTGGTATATAATAATTGAGTGTGGATCTTGTCTTTACATCTCATCGAAACTATAATATTGACAGAGGCTCTTCTTGCAGAGCAATACCATACTTCTTACACCAGGCTAGCTAGGTCAAGCGGTTAGGATAATACTTCCTTTCAGCTGGAGTCGATACAGTGTACACTGTCCGGTGTTCCCCACACCGGATAAGAGGATCTCTACTTGAAAACTTAAAATTTAAATGAAAGTAATTTATAGAATAAATAACATATGATACAATATTAATTTATAAATTTCTACATAGGGGACTATAATAAAAATCATATAAAATACTTTTAAAATTTTTAAACGATAATAAACACATAGAAGTTTCAATAAGTTTACTAAAGATCAAATAAACATGCATACATAAAATTCATTGAACATGTTGAGAAGACTTTTTAATCAAGTAAAAACATTATCAAATTTTGGATTCATAGAAGTGTTCATAAAAGGTGGCTTAACAATAAATTGGGTTTTCGAATTTAAAATACGCAATAGATAAAAGGATAGTAATCACTCATATTTTCTCGCTATATTCTTCCAGCTAAACTCAAATCATCTCAATTTGCATGTAATTCATTTTTGGCTACACATAAAATTCTGAAATCACATATCAACTATGATTCAATTCTTTATTTGTTATCCTTATAATCTAATCATAAAATTCATTCTTAGAACATAACAATACTTATCAATTATTTTTCTATATAAATTATTTTTATATACTTCCTACAATTCTACCGAAAATTCAGCAGCATCTCTCCTAAAATTGAACTAATCCCCCTGTTAAAAATCAACAAATATCATAACTCAATTAAATAATAAGATCACAATGGTCCAACCTGAACCTCTAATACAATAATCTCATTCTCCATTAGTCCTTAGTCCACAAGTTAATTTCGCATTATAAAGTCTACATCAAATTTCATTATTTATTTTTAAATCATATAATTATTATTTTACTTCATATATTTATATTTAATAATAAAAATCATTAAAATTCTTTATAAAAATGTTTCACTTTAATATTCGTTTAAAAGTAACATAAAATCCATATAAAGTTATAAACTCATAATATGTGAAGAAATTCTTTATTTATATAATTTCATATATTACACTAATTATTTACTTATAATAATATTCATGAAAATATTTTATTTAAACTTAACTATATATAATTGAAATTTATATAACTTATATATACATACATAGAAAGAAAATTACGTAAATAATATAATCTCCATTAAAAATCAATTTGATTTATCACACCCATAAATATACAAATATATATTAAAGGAAAGTATATAAATAACTCATTTGATATTAATCAAAAACAATTTAAAATCTTATATAACTTAATAATTTCATTAAATATACAAGGTTTACTAATAAAAGAATTTCATTAACTTTATAAATTCATTTTAACATTTGATTAAATCAATAATAAAATGATATAGATTTATTTCCACTAATTTCATAAAAATAACAATAATCTACATATTCATCAATTTAATTCCAATAATCTCAAAATGATTTATATACAATTTTTGACAATTAAATGGTCTAAAAATTAATAACAAATTGAAGAGCGAAGGTTTTGGAATTACCAACGCAAATTTTAATCGAACTAGTGTCATAGAACGCATCGAAGTGTTGAAATGAGGCTGTCGAAACAGGACCCATGCCCCGTCGCTGGAGTCACCGCTGGCCAGCCACACGCTGCCGTCAACGATGGTTCTGGAGTTGGAAATAGTGCCATCTTGCTTGTCTCAACTCCAGGAGCTCAAATATGTACACCACTCACCGTCCTCTCGTCGAAAAATACCTCGAAAACTTTGGTGGTTCGATTTTCAATCTCCTTCTCCAGTCATCCTCAGCCAACAAACTAGGTACCAAATTGAAGCTCTCTCCGAAATGATTCCAATGCCACCAGAATCGCCAGATTCGGAGGTCAAAATCGCTAGGAATCGTCATCGGAAGCTTCAGTGCCGATGAAGCTCATATCAGAGCGTCGATCGTCGTTCACCGTCTGCTCTCGCCACCGCTACTTCTCTCATGGTTGCCGGAAGCTAGGCTAGCTGGTGGTGATGGCGGTGTCATCAACCGTCGGCCGGAATAAGGGTGACCGAAGCACAACTCCTCTCTCTCTCTCTCCCGTTTTTGTTTCTCTCTCTCCGATTTTCTGATTTTCAATTTTTTTTTTATTCTTATTCTGCTGTTTATATATATATATATACATTTTTTTATTTTTTTTCTCAAAACAAATATCTTTAGTCAATATATATATTTTTATTAAAATTTTAATACTCATTTCATTTCATTTTTTTAATTAAATAGGTCATAATAAACCAAAACTTAAATAATTAATTTTATAAAATATTTTTATTATATAATTCTAAATATCAATATAAAATATAAAATATAAATAATTGTATTTCCTTATTAAAACGAAATTTTAAAAATTGATAGAAAGTTTGGTTGTTACAGAAATGATAATTATTTTAAAAAAATGATAATTAAAATTGTTAATTATATATTTTTTTTGTTAATTACATTTTTTAACCTTATTAAATAAACATAGTTTTAATTAGTATTTAATCCTTAAGTTAATTTAATTTCTTCCTAATTAAACCTATCCCTATTTTCTTGATTCCTTTATAAACAAGCAAACAATTAGCAATTCAGTAGTCGCCACTCGCCACTGATCTCCAAGAAAATCCCTCTCTCTCTCAGTCCCTCTCGGTAAAAAATCAGAGATTAATGGTGGACAATAGTGGTTATCCTGAAGAACTTAAGGAAATAGGAGCAGCAGCTCTTTTTCTTGTTTCTCTAAAGTACACAAAAATTGAAGACATTTTAGCTATTGAAAAATTGAATGGTGGTAAAAATGGGCAAAACTCAATTTCAAGAAAACGCACAAAAGCTTCAATTCTTGCTCAAGAAATCAACGGAGAAAATTCAAAAAAATTGCTCAGACACCCATCACCAGTAACTCAAGAAAAAGATATTATGAGACTTATAAACAACTACAATCCCTCTATTATCCCTTTAGTCCCAGCTCTAAATGGGTTAATTGGGAAGTGTAGCAAGCCATTTGAGAAGCAATTGACGATGAGTGATGCTAGAGAAGATCAGAGTAGGCTTTCAATGAACAAAGCAGATGTGGAGGAGTGTCTTTTGCCTCTGTTGAAAGAAGATGAAGATCTTTCAAAGGGAATTGAAGTGACAACTTATGATCTTAAAGGAAACGAGTTTAGGATGCAATTCAAGATTTGGGTTTCAAAGATTTATGTACTTACAGGTGGGTGGCAAGCATTCTTTAAAAGCCATAATTTGAAACAGCATCAAGATTTTGTTACCCTATGGATGTTTAGAAACCTTAAAAGTGAGAGACTTTGCTTTGTGATTTCTTGGAGGAGATTGCCTGTTTTTAGTCCACTCAAGAAGAGAAGAAGTGTAAAGAAAAATTGATTGATTTACCATTTGATATTAGCACAATGAATTGAAAGGAGTATTAAATATTAATTAGCATATGTGTAGTAAGATAGTTATGGAACTAAGTTTGATTTTGGATGTGGGAAAGAAGAAACCCTTATTATAGGAATCATTTCATGAAATGTGAATATTGATTTATGAAAGATCAAAATTTTGTTCTTGATTCTTCTTTTGTTTATTATGCGATTCTTTGTCTCCTTAGAAGAGAAGAGCTAAAAATCATGATATTTAGTTTGGTAATTAGCCAATTAAACTGGGTATCCTTTTTATAGATACAAGTAGGGTGTGCATTCGGTCAATTCAGTTCAAACCGAATCGAATTTTAAAAAAATTAAATAAACCGAACTTAAAATTTGAATAACCGAATCGAATCGATATATTTCAATTTGGTAATTTGGTTAATTTGATTTTTTAATAACATATATAAAAAAATTATTTATATATTTCGGTTGGTTCGATTATTTTAAATTTTTTTAAACATAAATCAAATCGAACTGAATAGATCAAATTTTATAAAAACTCAAATCAAATTGAACCAAATTATAAAATTAATCAAATTGAATACACCGAATTAAATTCAGTTTGATTCGACTTTCATTTATATCAGTTTTTTGCTCACTTCTAAACACGAGATCATAGGATCCAAAAGGTGGATATGAAATATATTTAAGAGCTTTTTCTCCTATTGCTTTGAAACAAATTGAGTATATATAACAATTAAACCAAACATAGCAGATTCATCAATATTATATTACCAGCAGTTCTAAATTCAAGCTCTACTTGAATATTTTGAGCTAAATTTGATTCCTTTACATTTCTAATTTCAAGTTGTTTAATAAGCTTTTTCAAAGG
>CATKHJ010879892.1:0-19560 GCA_949750685.1 Vernicia montana
GAATTTAGATAGTTAATTGTAATTAAATTCTATTCCTGATATATATTTGTTATGTAGTATTTGTGTATCAAGTGTCTCTCCAGTTACGAGATATCGCGCTTGAGGAGATCTGTCTAGTTTGTGAGTTATATAGTTTAATATAATGTTCCATTCTTTTTATTTAATTAATATTTCATTTGCATTCATACATTGGATGTTATATATATATAATTATGCATTATGAGTAATTGTTGAACATTATGACACATGTATGTGAATGATTTATTAATTACATGTTGCATAATTATTGTGAATGCTGGATGGTATTGGGATGACACAGGGATCACTAGGAATATGAATATGATATATGATGGATGAGCTTTGACTGGTGTATGACAGTTCAGGAGCTTGCTCATCGCTCATTGCTGCCAGTCGGGTCGCTGCATGGCTTCGGCCAGGGACAGCTAGTACCCTATGTATTGGATTTTTAAAGTAATTTCAGTTGGACACAGAGAGCCAAGGTGGGGGTCGGCTCCTCATATTGAGGTTTAGTATGATTCCTGTGGACTGATTCCTATCCTTAATTGATTATGTGATTGCTTATATGGATGACATTATGCACTGGCATTTCCAGCATTCGAATGGCATGTTATATTGATAACTATATAATTCATTGAGTTGAACGCTCATTCATGTTCATCAATTTTTCCCAGGTTACAGGTTGAGTTTGAGAAGTAAAAGTTTATGTTGAGTTATTCCTGCCATCATCATTCGACAGTGAAATGTATATTATTATTCATACATGTAATTAATTTTATGTTGTGTTGTACTATTAAATTCTAGTACTTCGCATTGTTATTCTGATAATTGTATATCTATTCAGAGGTATGATAAGTTTTGAGGTAATCAGAGATTTCTCACTATGGATATTATGGATATTATAATATTTCTGTTAAGCAGGAACTTTATAATGATTTAATGAGAAAATTGATGAGATTGAGATGATAGCCTTGAGTGGCTTTTATTTGATTGATGTTTATCAGGTTCTGCTTAATAGGTGGGCCCTCAGCCTTGCTTTTGTGACAGTTACAGTTGTCATATTGATATTTTATTGTTTAGCAGTCAGTCAGGCTTACTACGGGTTCTGAAAGCCTTAAACTTTTTCGTTCCCTAGTGCCGGTCACGTGCTTTTGGGTTCGGGGCGTGACAGTACTCTATAAACAACCTATAATTAATGCTCATGCAACATGTCATACAGACAAATAAATCATGTAATCATACAATGATGAAAATTAATCCACAGGAACCACGCTAAATCTCAATATGGGAAGCCAATCCCTCTTATCTGGCTCAGGGCCGGCTCCAGCATTTTGGAGGCCCTATACAATTCCAAAAAATAAGGCCCTCAATCCCTCATCTCTCTATATAAATATTTTTTTAACAAATTTGAAATATAGTAAATTCAATAAATTCAAAATGTAATATAATAATTAATTCTTAAATACAAATAAATTATCATCAAAATCCAATAAATTAGAGCCACCCCAATAAGGGGGCCTCACATTTTTTAAAATTACTCTCTCAATTCCTTTTTAATTGACGTTTTTTGTTATTTCATAAAAATTAAGAAATAATTAATTATGCTAAGTTATAGGAAGAAAATGACCAAATTACCCTTATGTGCATTAATTATAGAGTAATGAATAATAATAAGGATAAGGATAAAATTTAAAAAAAAATTAAAATTTTATTGGTTTTCTAAAATGACAAATAATTTAGAAAAAAAATTTCTTCAAAAAACGTTAATTAAAAATGAATGGAGGGAGTAAAATTTAAAACCTATTAAAATTTAAAACCTAAAAGCTCACTAAATTGATTGAACTGAAATTACAGTTGAAACTAATTGGGTTCAATCACTTTGATTCGAAAAATGTGAGGTCCCCTCATTGGGGAGGTCCTAGGTAGCCGCCTAGCTGGCCTCCCTTTGGAGCCGGCTATGATCTGGCTATTTGAATTCAAATACTGTCTCTTAAAATCCAATACATAGGGTCCCAGCCGTCCATGACCTAAGCCACACAACGTAGGGCGATGAACAAGCCCCCAAGCTGTTATACACTAGTCATAACTCATCAATCATAATCATTTGGCAAAAAAAAAATAAAATCATAATCATATTCACATTCCTAAGTAGTCATATGTCATCCCAATCTCATCCAACATTCACAAGTAATATACAATACCAAAGTAATGAACAATTATATACATATGTCAGAATACTTAATTTATATATATATGTATATGTATATATACATATGTACATGTACATGTATACGTATACATGTACATGTATACGTATACATATATATAATACATGTATATGTATATGTATACATATATATAATACATGTATATGTACATACACATGTATATATATATATATATATATATATATATATATATATATATATAGTAAGTGTAAATATATGGAAAACAGGAAAGTATATTGTGAAATATCACTCACAAACTGGACAAATACCAAACTAGTTCTCCACACTGAACGCCTACCAGAAGTCACCTGAAACACCTCAACTGGATAACAAATGAAGATTATCATAACATTGACTACCCAACTAAGACATATGTAATGATTCTAAAGATTTTACCGAAATTTTGGCAAAGTCTCCCCTAAAATTAGGACACTATCCCACTGCAACAAAGAAATAACACTTCAAATTTGCCATCAAGACTCACAATAATCAAACACAACTCAACGACCCTTCATGTATCTCTAAACTCAGCAATCATCACAATAATCTCAATTCATCAATTATCTCAAAATTAATTTTACATAATCATCATTGCTCAATCCGTAAACTCAAGCATATATATATAAAGAAGATTATTATTAATATACTTATAACACTTGTTAAAATAATTTACTTAAAAGATAAATTTTTATTTGAAAAGGTAATTGTCAATTAAAATTATTAAAAGAATTGTATACATACAAAACTGTATACCTTTTAATATCAAATATATAATTAAAAGAAAATTATCGATAATATCAATTCATCTCAAACACGTCAATAAAATCTCATATCATTTTATTCTTAATAATTTCATAATAATTTATACATAAACTAATTTAATTCTATTAACATCCAATAATAATAAAAATAAAATCCATATTAATTTATAAATCATTCAATTTAATTCCAATAACACAAATAAAATCCATAATATTTACATTTTTCCAACTCAAAATATATAAATTATAATTTAAACATCAATATGAAAAGAGAAAGTTTCGGAATTACCAATGTGAAATCGGATTGAACTAATGTGGTAAAACGCATCGGAACATCGAAATGGGCTGTCGTGGACGGTGGTTATGGAGTCGAAAAGAGTATTACTTGATCATCTTGACGCCAGGAGTTCGAAAATATACTCCACTCTTCGCCACTCGCCACCGTTCACCGTAGATCAGAGTTCAAAGATTTCAATGGCCGTTTTTCGATCTGCAATTCCGGCAAGAGTTAGGTGACAATACATGCATCAATATGAAGCTCTCATCATAAGAAGTCCAACGGTATCAAGTTTGGTGGATTTTGCTGGCAAAAATGGCCGGAATCGGCCTTGAAAGCTCTCGATGCCGGTGACTCTTTCCTTTGTGAGTATGCTGCCGTTCGACAATGTTTCCAGTCGGTGTTGGTGCTATGATGGTCACTGGACGTCAGGCTTCAAGATGGCGCAAGCGGTGTGAACCACTGTTGGCTGGAGCTTGATGATCTGCATCCTCATTCTCGATCTCTCTCTCTCCATTATGCCCCTTCCTTCAAAACGCAGGCAACATCTGATTGACTGTCCCTTAGCCAATAAGATGTTATCCTATATATTTATTTTATTTTATTTATTTTTTTTAATAATAATAATAATTTCAAACTTTAATTATCATAAATAAAAACCAATATTTTTCTTGAATTATGAAAATAATTCTTTAAATTAAAATAACAATTTAAAATAGTATAAAATTATAATTAAATAATATTTCAAAATTATAATAATCCAAAAATTTTAAATACAAAGATAGTACATATAATTAAATAATTATATTTCTATACAAAATAAAAATTTTAAAATAAATAAAAATTCAAATTATTACATTTACAATGTGTAATGAACGTTATTTTGTTATCTGTCTGATTGTAACGTTTGTTCATATCATGTAATGTGTATTATCTATGCATATCAGTAGTATAAATAATAAATATATATTATTATTTAAAATTTCGGTTCGATTTCAGTTGAACTTTTGACCCGTTACTTTATGTTTTTACCAATTCTAAGATCAAGCCGGGTTTGAAAATATAGAATATTATATACAATCTAAATATTAATTACAAACATGAATTTTTTTATAAATATTATTAAAAAAATATTTTTTAATTTATTTATAATTTAATTTAAAATTTAAGAACCACAAGATCTCACATGAATGAAAAAGTTTGATATTTCGAATGTTTGTTTTCGCTACTTACAGTTATAATATGTCCTAAAGCAGTGATGAATACAGTTGCCTTTTAAAACTTTTTAAAGAATTCTTAATATATACTGAAAGATGATATAAAATTTTTAAAAAATAACTTTTATCCCAAACTTAAAAAAAAAAAATTATGTTATCCCTCAATATTAAAAGAGTAGATCCACTGTTATTCTAAGATTGGGTTATTCATCAATTGTCCATTAGAAGTTATGTTTTCAAATTCGGATTGGTCTGATCGGTTTGACTAAAAATTGATTCATAGATCAATTTGAGTCATTTATAAATTGAATATTTTTCATAATGAGCATTCACAATGTGTAACCAACATTACTTTACTTTCTATTTAATTGTAACGTTTGTTTATAACATATAACGTATATTAATTATACTTATCAGCAAAACACTTGGTATAAATAATAAATATATGTTATTACTTAAAATTTTGGTTCCGATTTTAAAATCAAACCGAATTCAAAAATTATGATTAAGGCTCCATTTGTTTCATTGAAAATATTTTTCTGGAAAATATTTTTTGTATTTTTTGACCTTTGGAACGTCTCAAAAAATTAGTCAACGGAAAATATTTTTCTTGTCAATGGAAAACTAAGTAATTTTTTAAAAAAAATGATTTTTTATTTTCAAAACGGAAAATCATTTTCTGAATTTCGACAAACTCATTATAATTAAAGAAAAATATGTAAATACAAATTTATTAATTCGCCGATCACCTATACTCATTATCGGCGACTACTGATGACACTGCTGGCCGTTGACTATCAACAACCATCGTCGGTCGCTGACGATAACCAAATTTATCATTTTTATGTATTTTTTCTCATACTTAATAATAAAATTTTAAAAATATAAAATTATTATAAGTTTAAATATATTTATAATCTTATAAATTGAAAATTTTAATATTTTTAAATAATTTTTAATATTGCAACCAAACAATAAAAAATTAATTTTTAAATATTTTCTTTGAAAAATATTTTTAAAAAATAAGTCATTTTCTGCGAAATAATCAGAGACTAAAAGTATTCGTAAAATTTTTATTTTAATTTATAAAATTTAGAAAATATTTAAATAAATAAATAATTTATTAATTAAATATAAAAATGAAAAATGAATTTGAATAAATAAATCAGCTGAGTCGTGGCAGTGGTTGCCTTTAAGTCAAGTGGACGTGTAAACCTCTAGAGCTCTCTTGAACACTGTACTGTAATTTATTTATAAACCCACCATAAATACTCCAAAAAATCAAACAATTTTGATTTTGATTTTAATTTGATTTCACACATTCAATATATATATAAACAATACCAACACTGAAAAGCAACCGCATACCTACCTTTCTCTCTGTACCATTTTCTCGCTTCTCCATCTTTCTCCATTTGAGACGTTTCGATTGCTCTGTAAATCCGTTTCTTCTTCTGGGTTTCGGTGAGTTTTTTTTTTTTTTTTTTTTTAAATCTTAATTCAATATTTTTAAGGATCTCATTAATTTAATTCTGCAATTTTCATTTCATCTTATATATATATATATATATATATATATATATATATATATATATATAATCAGTCTTATGAAACCAAAATTCAGATTTATTTTATGCTTTTGTTATATTCTGTTTGTTGATTTGGTAATTTTTTTTATTAGTAATTTATGCTAATTTTGATTATGCAAAATAAGATTTTTTAAAAAAAAATATTTTATCTAGTGAGTTGAGTTGGTTGAAGAAGAAATGCAAGCGATTTGACTGTAAAATGTTGGGGCGGACGGATAACAAACGGCTTGTCGTTTTATTCAAATTGCCACAGTTTAGATTAGATTAGCTTAGATCATAACGACGTTTCATTCTAAGTAGAGAACGACAATCATTCAGGAAAATGACAAACAGACGATTTAGCTAAGAAGATGAGAAAAAAGCTTGCAATTCCACATAACAAATGACTGTAGTTTAATTCTACTTATAATAAAGGTTTGTCATTGATCGCATGAAACGGCGGAGTCGTTTGATTGAGAAGAAGGAAAAAAATCGTTATTGTTTAATCATTTGGTGACTCGTCATATCAAGTTCTTAGCCAAACGATTGTTGTTTCGTTTCTATCCTTATTGAAAAACCCCAGCAGAAGCTCATAGAATCCTTAAACTTGCCAAAAAAAAAAAAAAAATCAAAATGCTTAAGCTTCCGTTTGATTTAGGTGATCTTAGCTATCAGCTGGTAGCTGATTATTGTTAAGTATTTGGTAAAATTATTATCAAGTGTTGGTATTAATGATCATTAAGGATAAATATTAATATTTATTTATTTTTTTAAGTGTTATTTTTTAATAGGATAATTTAGTAGTCTTCTTCAAATCGTTTGGGCAGATTTAAGTGGTGTGACATGGCCTAGGCGTATTGCTCTCAGGTCTATGTAGTGGGTTCTTTATGTTTCTCCTGGGTATTCCCTTCCTTGTTATTAAAAAAAAAAAAAAAATAGTCTTTTTATTTAAATAAATAGGAGCTGTTTCAAAAAATGTACAAATTGGAGCTTTTTAAAACAACTGTTTGATTATCACTAAAAAAAATTAGCAAACAGTTGGGAGCGAAAAAAGCTAACAGCTGCACCAAAAAGTTTTGCCAAACATCCGCTAAATCCCAATTTAAAAGTTTTTTTCTTTTTTAGTAAGGTTTCAAATTATTCAAATTTTTTTTTTAGTGTTCAATTTCATTGTAATTTTTGCCTTTGCATGTTTCAATTTGACTCTAATGATGAATGATGTCCTAGTTATTGATATTCCTTTCCAAATTCCACTGATTTTGAAGTTCTTGAAAGCTTTCTGCAACAACCATGAGTTTCGTGTTTCGAGGTTCAAGAGGAGATATAGAAACTGGGTTTACAGGCTTTATTCCTGAAAGACCCACAGTGGTAATCAATAAAAAATCTTCCTTTTATTGTTTTCATTTCTAGGTTTTGCCTTATTTTTGTAATTATGCCGAATTTTTTTTTTTTTTCACTTCTTATCAGCGTATTCATGCCGGCCGGCCGGTTAACTCCAATTCACTAGCTTTTCTTGTTACAGGTAATGTTCTTGCATCCTCTTTGTCTATTGTTTCAATTTTTATAGCTTTTCATGTTTATTTAATTGAGTGCGCAAATTTTTAACCCAAACCCACCCCAAATGTGCATTTCAGCAGTTCTTTTGCTGTTCATGATTTTAAACTCTCACCAGATATCGCCAAACTTCCTGGTATGTTTTAGTTATTGGGATCTAATTTGAAATTCGCTTGTGTTTCCGATAAAATATGGTGGTAAGAGTAGGTGTGTTTGTGTTTGGTTTATGTATTTATGCTTTTCAGCTTTGGCTAGTTGTGGGTGTGTTTTTGATGGCTACAAGCTTGCGAATGTATGCGACTTGTCAACAACTTCAAGCTCAGGCACGAGCTCATGCTGCTGCTGCTAGTGGGTTGTTGGGTCATACTGAATTGCGTTTACATGTGCCACCATCCATAGCTTTTGCGACACGAGGACGACTACAAGGACTTAGGCTGCAGCTTGCTCTTTTAGACCGTGAATTTGATGACCTAGGTATGGTGATTGCTTTTTTCTTGTGGAAGGTAAAGCCTAGTTTTGTTGGATTTTGAATGTGTATGTGATGAAGAAGACTATTGTTGCTTCTTTGTTGGGGCAGATTATGAAACCCTTAGAGCTCTGGATTCTGATAATGCTTCTACAGTTCCTTCAATGAGTGAAGCAGAGATAAATGCCTTACCCGTTCACAAGTACAAGGTCCCTAGCCCAGAGAAGTAAGTTGGAATGACTCCTTTTAACACTTTTAGTTTTAAGTGACACAATGAGCTGATCTGATTTCTTTTTTCATGATAGTGCTGGCACATCACAGCAGCCGGCATCATCTTCTTCAGCTCCAACAGAGGTATTTTTTTTCTTTATATATTTGTAACTTTGATTATATCATCAATGAGAAAATGCATTGTGATGATGCTGCCATTTTCAAGTTATTCTTTCCATGGTTGATCATTTGAGTTTTACATGTGTGGTAACTATTTATTCATGAGTCTCTGATCTCTTAACAAACACAAAGACAGGAAAATAATGAGAAACTTCATATATGAGCAAGAAAAACTTCCAGTTAATTGAAGTTGCTACATTCTGGACTGGGGATATGGTGATGAAACATGTTCAGATGCTGCTCTTGGTCTCTCCAAAGACATTTGACTGATCCAACCATGACCCATCCTTATAACCTTGTCTGTTTTTCTTTTTGGTGGTGGTATATTAGGGGCATGATATAAAGTAGTTCGTCTCAATGGATGGGCATGATGTAAAATAGGTTGTTTCAATATATGGGTAGCTCTCCAGGCCATTTGTAACTATTTACCCTACCAAAGGTGCCTCTGGTAGGTCAAGTGGTGTTGCTTGCAGGTTTCACCCACTTGACTTTTAGTGAATGACTGAATGGTATAGTATCAAGACTATTTCTTTTGGATGATATTCTTATGAGGTTTGGCAAATGCATATGATGAAAGTCCTCCATAATTTTTTCTCATCAGCACCTATCAGTAGAATCCTGACGTGTATAATGTCAGTATTTTAACTGTACAACGAAGTTCCCATACTTTCTGGAAAAATGACAATTTCTTTTACATTAAATTAATACAGTTTCAGGAATAACAAAAAGAAAGGGAAAATACAGAACATAACAATATTCATTCAAATTTTGACAAGGAATCTTGGTCTTTGGATTCAAAATCATGAAGAAAATCGAATGAACTGCAGTAAAATCATAGAGTACAAAATGATAGTCGATCCTGCAATGTTAAAATCCTTTTCCATCGAGTAATTCCACCTTAGATCTAGCTTTCTTACAGTTTTGTCAAGGTAATCATGTTTTATCATTTGATCAATATGATAAGCTACCTGAGTTCTTGCATATCTATATCAAAGTCACCTGAGTACTTATACATTTAATGTGGCTTTGGCCCCAAAGATTAGTATAGAGCTCATATGTGTGATTCTAATGGGGGTAGGGTTAATTATTTTGAATTACTTCTGGTTTCTTCTTTTTTGTGTATGAATATTGGTTTTTTATTTTCAATCTTGCCAGCAGATGAAGCAAGACTCTAATAAGGCAGATGGGACTGTAAAGGCTTCAGAAGATGAATTAACATGCTCTATTTGCTTGGAGCAAGTTAACAGGGGGGAACTTGTTCGTAGCTTACCATGTTTGCATCAGGTTCATACTCTGCTCCTGTTGACAAGTCCTCATCTTTATGATTATAACATATATGTTGTTTAAAGTCTAGGCACTATGTGGTCTCTACAAAGTTGCTGTGCATGCATTTTTAGACTTGATTTGTTCCTAATTATGAATTGTAATCAGTTGAAAGCTGTTGATGAAGTTTATAAAGTGATGATTGTGTAGTATCATCACTAATGTTAGCCTGTCCAACCATGACTTTTTATGTGCCAATAATTTCTTTTTATTTGTGATTGCACCATGCCTTGCAATGTTAAGAGTCAATTGACTGTGATATCTACTACTATTTTGGTAAAAAATGAGCTACATCTTCTGGTTTTCAAAAAGTAAATTTCTCTTCTCAATTCTTTTTGCTTTTCAAGTTTTCATTATCATAACCTCACTGACATATTTAAGATATTTTGATTTCTTCTAATTCTGCAGTCACCTGATCTGAATTAACATGTATGTTTGTAAAATAACTTTAGGTGGTGAAAAATGGAGGGTGGTGAACAATGGTGGGTATGTCATTAAGTTGTTTTGTAGTGTGTTGCTTTGATAACTAGAACGACTTTCTCATTTGCAGTTTCATACTAATTGCATTGATCCATGGTTGGGGCAACAAGGCACATGTCCTGTATGTAAATTTCGGATGGGTTCAGGCTGGCAGGAAAGCAGAGAGAGCGAGTACGATGATGGTTCAGACTTGGTCTAATGACAGCTCCAAGTAATGTAATCTGTATGTATAGTATTAGTACATCTATAATTTTGTAATTTGACATAAATAAATCTAATTCTGGTCACATGTAAATAATCTAACCTTTGCTTAATTAGAGAGAACAAAGTTTTTCTTCTTCCTACATTGTTGCTGTTGCTTATTTTGAATTTAAAAAAAGGTAAATTACTATTTCATTTCTAAAATTTGACTTAATTAACTCACTTGTAGGATCTGTTCGGTATTTTTTGTTTTTTTTTTCTGTTTTTCAAAAATAAAAATAAGATTTTAAAAATCAGAATTTGTTATTTTTGATTTTATGTTTTCAAAACATGTTTCTGGATAAAATATGAAAAAAATAAAAAATAATAATTTTTTAAAAAATATTTTTTAATACTTATTTTTTTAAAATTAAAAAAAAAAAAACAGAAAATAAAATACTGGAGTGATACAAAACACCTTCTTAATTTTTAAGTTTTGATTCACTTAATTAAGTGTTCATTTCATTTATTTTTACCGTTAAAAACTTATAAAAAATTAAAATGTCTTATTTTTCCTTAAATTTTCTCCTCATTAAAATAAAAACTCAAAAAATTAGAATCCAAATTTAAATGAAAATCCAAAAAATTAGAACTCAAATTTATCATCAAACAAGATAATTTCACTTCACTTTTATTTCCCTTTTGCTTTATAAGTTAGGAATTGCTTTTCTTTCTCAGATAATCAATCCAATCTAAGGAATTGCTTTAATTTCTCCGATAATCAATCCAATCTAAGGGAAAAACAATCTAATTGAAAAAAAAAACAAAAACTTGCATTTGAATACTTGTAAGCAGCTAACAAGTGGATGTATTATGAGTACTTTGTTAATAGCAACTATTAGAGCAAATCCAGTATCATTGA
Organism: Vernicia montana; assembly: GCA_949750685.1. NCBI lineage: Eukaryota > Viridiplantae > Streptophyta > Magnoliopsida > Malpighiales > Euphorbiaceae > Vernicia > Vernicia montana. Next base: position 11,385 of record CATKHJ010879892.1, read on the forward strand.
AAGATAATCCCATTGATTAGATTCTCCAATGGTGGTTCCCTCTGTTATTAGATGTTGTTGAAAGACTTATTCCAATGTTTCTTTATATTCACAGGCGTATTCTAAATAATTAATGGTGTAACGAGTTAAGGGGTGAATTGCACCACTTGGGACCGGTGTTCTGTCTTGGTCTCCCCTTATTGAGTTCTCAAGATCGCAGAAAATGCCAACTGCTTCTCCAAGCTGGCTTTTTGCAGTATAGAGCTGTGTTTTTAATTCTTTGGAATTAATGTTTTCAATGGCAGGTATAATATCTTTCAATGAGTACATGTAGGGGTGTAAACGAGTCGAGTCAAATCGAGTTTTAGAGTACTCGAACTCGAGCTCAATCTTAAAAACTCAAACTCGAGTTCGAGCAAAATTAACGAGCTCGAGCTTAATCGAGTTGGATTCGAGTTTAAATGAGTGAGGGGTTAATTGAGTCGAATAAAGTTGACACAGTATTAAGCGCGAGCTCGACTCGACTTGTTTAAACTCGATTAGTAATATATAAATGGTAGAATGGTAAATATATAAAAGCTCGATTAGGCTCTTGAGCCTATCAAATCGAGTAATATAGGGTTCAAACTCGACTCGACTTACATTGAGTCGATTTCGAGTAATTTCCGAGTCGATCCCGAGTAGCTCGCCAGTTGGATTGACTCACTTACACTCCTAAGTACATGTCTAAGAATTTGAACAATTTCTTGCTAATCTTTTTGTTAAGGCAATAGCTTCAGCAAAATTGAGAAATCTTACAGTTACTAATAATGCTAAATCGCTAAATATTCTTTTGGAGATCGATAGGTATTGTGAAAAAACAGAGATGCAAAATTTCTGTTCAATTAGAAACAGAACAAAGGAACAGTGCTTAAGAACTTCATGTTAGCGGAAATACACAATGTACACACATACTCGCAGTGTTACTGTGTAGATTCCTTGTTGTATATATATTCTTAATTAGTTGTATATTTAGGAATCCTAGTCCTTTCCTGATTAGTATTCTTGTTCTATATATATGTTGGTTCATTCTTGTATTTCACACAATAATAATATATTAAAATTCTCTCAATCTCTCTCATTTATATTTTTGTATCATGGTATAAGAGCCTCTACTCTAAATTTTTTTTTGATTTAGCTTGCTACGGCATCTGAATTTTTTGCTATTAAATAAAAAAAAATCACCGTCAAAATTCTTCATCATTGTCTGGTATCATAATCGAAATCTGAACCCACCAGCATATTCCTTTTTCTCCGGCGACTTCGACACAGTTCGTCGGAGCTTCATCGGAGTTGACATGCGCTTTCACATGCCTCAGGAAACTCAGGTTATTCCGTATGTGATGTCAGCAAAGCCCTCCAACCTGCGCTCAGATCCAACCCGACCCGCGCTCTGCTTTTGCTTCAAAAGGAACTTTGAAATAAAAGAACTCGACCATCTTAGCTATTTTGTCGGTCTTGAGGTATCCTCTGACTCAACAGGCTATTATTTGTCTCAAGCAAAGTATGCTACAGACCTTATTTCTTGTGCTGGCCTCACAAATGAGAAAGTAGCCAGTACTCCTATTAAAACCAATGCTCATTTTTCTACTACTGAAGGAATTGCCCTTAGTGATAGCACTTTTTATTGTCAGTTGGTGGGCTGTCTTGTGTATCTCACTGTTACTCGTCCATATATTGCTTATGCAGTTCATGTTGTCAATCAATTTATATCTGCTCCTCGTACAACTCACTTTCCTGTCATACTTCATACTATTCACTATGTCAAAGGTACTCTTTTTCATGGTTTACATTTTTCCAGTTCATCATCTCTAGAATTAAAGGCTTATTCTGATGCTGATTGGATCGGCGATCCTACTGATCGACGTTCTACCACTGGTTATTACTTCTTTCTTGGTAATTCTCTTATCTCTTAGAGAAGTAAAAAGCAAATTGGGGTATCCTGATCTAGCATTGAAGTTAAGTATCGAGCTCTTGCTGACACTACCTTTGAACTAAAATGGCTTCGACGACTGCTTCATGATATAGGTATTGAGCATTCATCCTCAACCTTCTTATATTGTGATAGTCGCAGTGTTATTCAAATTGCTCACAATGATGTTTTTCATGAGCGCACCATATACATTGAGAATGATTGTTTTTTTGTACACCATCATGTCCTCTAAGATACTATCAAGCTAAATTTTGTTTCTTCAATTGATTAAGTTGCTGACATTTTCACTAAAACACATCCACCACAATGTTTTCGTGATCTTGTTAGCAAACTTTAGATGACTGTTTCTTTACCATCTTCAGTTTGAGGGGATGTTATTGTGTAGATTCCTTGCTGTATATATATTCTTAATTAGTTGTATATTTAGGAATTCTAGTCCTTTCCTGATTAGTATTCTTGTTATATATATATAATAATATTGGGCTATTGGCTCAATTACAACCTAGCCTAGCATCCTAGCCCATGTCCCACATCTACTTGCATCAACTATTCAACTTGTGATTGTTCCAAGAGATTATATTGTGCCTAACTAGGATTTCTATATTAGTTTTTTTTGGCCCATCTTTCACTCATTTTATTTATTATTATTATGCTAATTAAAATGTAGCAGGGAATGTTGCTAATACGTCTCTAGTTTTTTATATTAGTTTTTTAACTAGAATTTCTATATTAATTTTTAGGCCATCTTACAGTGTTTGTGAATTTGTGAATTGTATGCATTAGTTGATTACTTGGTTATAAATTTATAATGGTTTATTACTAAATTTTGAATTGAATTATGAATTTAACTATGACATTTTATTTGATATAATGAGTTTAATCAAAACATTGTTTAATGAAGGTTTGATTTTTTTTTTTTTTTTTAATTTTGTAGTAGATAAAGATGAATTTCTTGCTGATTGTATAACTTTTCATTGAGAGAGATTTAGCTAAAAAGTTAGATTTAGATTCGATTATTGATGAGTTTTATTGTAGCAAAAATCATCGCGCACAATTAAAATAAATATTTTATTATATTAATTTTTTAATTTAAAATTTTATATTTTGATATTTGCTCTCAACTCACTCTATATCAAAATCCTGCATTCGCCCTTGTGTATCACATAGATTAGAATAGAGAAGAGAAGAGAAAACAAACACAAGAATTTTTATGTGGTCAGTTGCCCTTTTTTTTTTTTTTACTATATCCTAAGAATGATTATTACAGCCATATTTATATTGTTCCTAGGTCTAAAACCTAATACAAATAAAAATAAAAAATACATAATCACCCTAATAATAAAATAGTAAAACTATCACATATTTGGGACTCACTAGTGAATAATAATTTTTCTCTAACAAATATGAGTCATAACTCAACAATCTCCACCTTGGCGAATAGTCACCCCTTTGAAGAAATGATCCTGTAGAGAAAAATGCACCTCCGCCTGAAACCCCAAATTTCATGACATCAACAAGAAGTAATATGGAGCAAGTATAAACAATGTTTGAACTTCTCCATAGGTAGCACCTTTGTCATCATATCATCTGCATTCTCTTTTGTATCTGCCTTTACCAACAAGATTTCCCTTGAAGATATCAACTCTCTAACCTTGTGAAATCTCACCTCAATGTGCTTAGTACAAGCATGATACACCTTATTCTTTGCCAAATAGATCGCACTCCAACTGTCATAATATAGATGAAGGTCCTGCTATGATAAACCAATCTCAGACACCAAACCTTTCAGCCACAAAGCTTCCTTGGTAGCTTCTATTATTGCCATATACTCTGTGTCTATAGTAGACAAAGCAACATTTTATAATGTGGATTTCCAACTAATAGTAGCACCTACTAATGTAAAGACATAGCATGTAGTAGATTTTCTAGCATTAAAGTCACCCACATAATTCACATCTACATATCCCATAATAGAAATTGCCTCATCAGTGCCAAAACAAATGCAAATATGCTTGTGAAATAGTAGGGATAGGGACAGTTAAGATCCGAATGTTTGATAGGGTGATTAGAACCTTGGATAAGATTAATCACGTACCAAAATTGAAAAAGAACTTAATTTTCCTAGGTTACCTAGAAAAAACCTTACATTGATTTTCTTTAGATCCTAGTAGTGGAGTTGTTAAAATTACCAAAGGAATCATGATTGTGATGAAAAGGAAATGAATAGAGAAAATTTTGTACAGGTTACTTAGAAGTACAATTATGGGTAATGAAGTTGATGCTATTACTAGTTCATCCTCTTCAAAAAATAGAATTTGATGACTTAGAGCTATGGCATATGCGTTTGGGTCACATTGGTAAGGGTGGTATAGTAGAACTTCATAAGAGGAGGCTATTAAAAGGAATAAAACATTGCAAGGTTGATTTCTGTAAGCATTGTGTCCTTGGAAAACAAAATAGGGTTACTTTCAATCCATCTACACATAGGAGTAAGGATGTGTTAGAGTATGTTCATACTGATGTATAGGGATCAGTAAAAACTTCGGCAAAAGGTGGAGCGAAATACTTTGTAAGTTTCATGGATGATTTTTCTAGGAAAGTATGGGTGTACTTCATGAAGGAAAAATCAGAAGTATTATGCAGGTTCAAGCAATGGAAAGATGAGGTTGAGAAATAAATAGGAAAGCAAGTCAAATGCATACATTCAAATAATGGCGGGAATACACTTCCCACGAGTTTTTAGATTTTTACAAAAGTGAAGGAATTAGAAGACACTTTATTGTTCCTAAAACACCACAAAAAAATGGTGTTGTAGAAAGGATGAACATGACCTTGCTTAAAAGGGCTAGATTTATAAGATTGCATGCAAGATTACCTATACAGTTTTAGGCAAAAGCTGTTAATACAACTTGTTATGTTATTAATAGATCACCTTTTGTAAAGTTAGAGGGAAAGGTTACAGAAGAGGTTTGGACATATGGAGATGTTGATTATTCTAGTTTGAGAATTTTTGGTTGTCCAGCCTATGCATACATTCCTAGTGATGAAAAATAATTGGATCCTAAATTTAGAAAGTGCATCTTTTTCAGTTATCATAAAGGAGTTAAAGGCTATAGATTGTGGGAACCAAAGGTAGAGATGTAGTTTTCGATAAAAAAAAACTATGATGAGGAAGCCAAAAAGTTCATCTAATGATCGAAATTTCAAAGTACAAGTGAAGTTTAGTGAGCCTTCTATAACTTCAAAACCAATTAATTAATCATTAGATGAAGGTAGTGATGATTCACTACAAAAAGCAATCAGATGATCGCAGCATTGCCATTAATAGACCCAGACGCATTCATAAGGCTCTAGTGAGGTATGGTTTTGAGGATTTAACTTCTTTTGCCTTATTACCTTATTGTGGAGATCCTTGTTCTTTTCAAGAAGCAGTTTCTAGTCTAGGAAAGAAAAGTGGATGGAAGCTATGGTTGAGGAGTTGGAGTCTCTACATAAGAATTGAACTTGGGAGTTGATTAAACTTCCAAATGAAATAAAGCAATCGGATACAAATGGGTATACAGAAAAAAAGGAGGGATCATCATAAAAGGAAGGTCATAGGTTGAAAGAAGGTTAGTTGCTAAAAGATACTCACAAAAGGAAGAGATAGACTACAATAAGATTTTCTCATTAGTTGTGAAGCATACTTCTATTAGGGTGATGTTGGCTTTGACTACTCAACTAGACTTAGATTTAAAGCAGTTAGATGTTAAAACTGCATTTCTTCATGGTGAGCTTGAGGAGCAGATTTACATTCAACAACCAGAAGGATTTAAGGAGCTTGAAAAAGAAGATTATGTCTGCAAGCTTAAGAAATCTCTTTATAGATTGAAGCAATTTCCAAGATAGTAGTATAAGCGCTTTGATTCGTACATTATGGATATTGGTTTCACACATTGTATGTATGATTGTTCTGTGTACTTCAAGGTATTGGGTGGTGGTTCATATATTTATCTATTGATTTATGTTGATAATATGCTGATTGTTGCTAATGACATGAAAGATCTATGCCACCTTAAATCTATTTTGAGTAAAGAATTTGATATGAAAGATCTTGGTGTTGCAAAGAAAATTCTTAGCATGAAAATCAAAAGAGATAGGAAGAACAAGAATCTTTGGCTCTCATACAAGATGTATGTTGAAAAAGTATTGGAGAGGTTTGGCATGGATAAGGCAAAACATATTTCTACCCCATTGGCTAATCACTTCAAGTTGTCCGCTTTAAGATGTCCTCAAATTGATGATGAGAAGGAGGTAATGTCAAAGGTCCCTTATGCTAATGCAGTTGAGTGTTTGATGTATGTTATGGTATGTACAAGACCACACTTGGCTTATGCAGTTAGTGTGATTGGCAAGTTCATAGCTAATCTAGGGAAGGAACATTAGCAAGTTTTCAAATGGGTGTTTAGATATCTGAGAGGTACTACTGATCCATCACCCAATGTAACATAATCAGGTTCACACTCTTTGTAAGTATCAAACCACTCTCTATGAGAAGTATAATGAGATGAACAAGCTGAATCCAAAGTCCAAGAATCCGAATAAGAGTAATTACCTGTGGAAGCCACCATCAATCTATCACCACTATTGTCACTGTTACCATCTTCTACTATGCTAGTAGAATTATAATTTTCTTGTTTCTCCTTTCCTTTGTCCTTTTTCAACATAGGACAATCTCGCTTGTAATGACCTTTTTGGTGACATTTATAACACTCATCCTTTTTCGCCTTAGACTTGGATCTACTGCTTCATTTACCATTCCCTTTTCTTTCCTGAGATTTGCCTCTTCCACTATCTGAACTTGCAACTAACCCTTCATATTGAGAACTTTGTGACTCAAAATTCCTCTTCATCTAATGAGTTCTCAAAGTTGCTACCACCTCTTCATATGTCACTATTTTCTTTCCAACTGTTAAAGATCAACAAAATTATCGTAGGATGGAGGTAAAGAACACAATAAAATCATGGTTTTCTCTTCATTCTCATACTTGCAGTCAACTTTTAACAGATCATTGAATTTCTAGTTAAACCAACCTACATGTTCAATCAAATCACTACCTTCTTGAAACTTGAAGGTATACAAATCTCATTTTAAGAAAAGTTTATTGGTTCCACTGTTTGCCTTATACAGACTCTCCAATTTTGTCCACAAGCCCCTGTGAACCCTCAATTTTGCATCCTTAAGATGTTGCCGCAGTTTGACAACTGCTAAATCTAATGCGCTACGTAGAGCTGGTACGGTGGTTCCGCTAGCCGGTTAGCAGGCAGGGGTTAAGAGGGCAGCACCCCTAGAGCAAAAATTGGCTTTCAGGTATCATACTACAACGATAATTAATTTCTGATCCACCGCTACTGACCAATAATTTTTCAGACTTCAGAATACCCTAGAAACTGACTTGGAAGCCCTGAAAACTGACCTAGAGACCTCAAAAACCTAGAAAACTGACCCGAGGACTCACTGTCGCGCTGCCACGTGGGCGTCCACGAGACAGGCCTGCGGATCCGCAAGCCACCTGTGTGGGTCCGTGAGGCATCCTCGCGGTCGTCGCGAAGGTAGGCTACAGTCGTGCCAAACGTCTAGCGACCGCCGCAGGCGTTCTGGCGCGTCCGCACTGACGCGCCTGATGCAGTTGTACTGACATGTGTTAGACGCGTTAGTACGGCACTGACGTGTCCGCCTGATGAGCTGGCGGAGACGCCAGCCTCTCCGGCGGATTCGCCAGACTCGCTGGTTGCAGGCAGCGACCTTCTGACATCGTCTGCCATTTTCTAACACAGATGCGAGCCATTTTGATGCGAGTATACTGCTTGCCCTCGCGGTTGTCCTTTTGTGTGCCAAAATTCTATTTTTACCCCTCATTTAACCTACTTTTCAGCTCTTTTTAGTCTTTTCACTCCCTTTTACCTCCTATAAATATCCCCCTCCATTCCTTATTTCAAGACACCCCTAGAGCACTTGTTGATAGCTATCAATTTGCTCTTTTTTTTTTTTTTTTTCTCTCTCTCTCTCTCTAATTAATTTTTTCACACTCATTTTGAGTAATCACCCTAATTAATTAAAATTAATTAATTAAATTATTTTTAATTAATTAATCTTAATTAATCTTCAACTCAATACGATTAATTAATTCTTTTAATTAATCACCTTAATTAATTAATTTTTTTAATTAATTAAAAATTGGGTAA
>CATKHJ010879899.1:0-24752 GCA_949750685.1 Vernicia montana
TTTCCCATTCTGACAACACCAAAATCTCCAGGTGTGTATGATGAGAAAAAATCTCTATGCGAAGTAGCATGAATGGTAGCACCACTATCAAATACCCAGTTGGTCTCCTGAGATGCAAGATTGACAATATCTTCATCATAAACTACATTGAACTTATCTATGATATTTGTCTGCCCATCATCACTGCTATCGTCTTTCTTCACAGCTTTGCCTTGGTTCTCCTGTTCCTTCTTAAACTTTCGGCAAAACTTTTTGATGTGGCCCTTCTTCTTACAGTGATGGCATTCAACATTGGCATATTTATTTGACTTCCCTCTACTCTGGCCTCTAGAGTTCTACTCCTTAAATTGTCTCCTCCCTCTGGATTTTGCAACCATAACATCTGATTGTGATGAAGAAGATGAGGCCTGTGATCTTCTTCTCATCTTTTCATTCAGGATACTACTTTTTACAATCTCCATATTTTCTACACCATGAGGTGCAGTATTGGTGATAAAAATCTTCAAAGTCTCCTAGGATTGTGGTAGAGAGGCTAACACCAATAGAGCAAACACTTCATCATCCAGTTTTACTCTCATTCTAGACAACTGGTCCTGGATTCCTTCCATCTCGTTCAAGTGATCTGGCAATGAAGTTCATTCTCTGTATTTTACTTGTACCAGCTTTGTTAAGTAAAATAACTTATTATTTCTAGTCTTTGAAGAATACAACATCTCTAGCTTATTCCACAGAGACCGTGCAAGAGTCTCATTACAAATGTGATTATACACATTGTCTTCGACAAGCTGTCGGATAAAACTGCACACTTGCTCATGGTCAAACTCCCATTCCTCATCAGTTTTACCTTTAGGTTTGACTGTGGTAAATACTGGCAAATGCATCTTCGTCACAACTAGAAGATCTTTCATCTTTTTACTCCAAATGTGGTAGTTTGAGCCATTTAGGTAGATCATTCTGCTAATTTTTTCCTCCATCACTTCTATCACAAATTTCTTTGAACAAATCTAGCTTTCACTATTTCACGTAAATAGTACTGTATGCTGGAACAGTGACTGTAGTCCGCGAACAGTACACCAGGTAAGTTTCTAGGAAAGAGAGGTGGGTCACAATGGACACACTTAATTACCAAGTTTTTCCTTAGCCAAAACTTCATGCACTTTCACATTACCATACTAATTTCCAGCTTGGCTTTAATATGTATGAACAGTACACGTATCCGTAAATAGTGCCAAATTGCACAATACCTCAGAGTACTATTTACAGTAATAATTTTTCGAATTTTTTTTTTCTGATGTGGAAGATCAGTTAAAACTGCAACCACGAAATATACTCTTAATTTTCAAGAAAAATTAAAACCAATAGCTCTGATACCACTTGTTAGGCACAGCGGATAAATAAATTAGCAGAGTAAAATAATAACACCGGCAATTTAACGTGGTTCACCTTTTGATTTTGAGTTACGTCCACGGGGACAAATTTCGAAATATATTTCTTCCACTAATAAAATTAATCGGTACAAGAAAGAGAAGCAATACAATAATTTGAGATAAACTCAAAATAGTGACACATAAGTGTTTTCCAAACTCACTATTTTGTCACTCTCCTTTTAGAAAAATTTCTCAAATATTTTCTAAAATATTATTTCACTCACTCTCACAACTCACTCTTTCTTAAATGAATTAAATTCCTTTGCTTCTTCTTCTTCGGTGTTATGTATAACCAAGGCAAGAACACTGTCTATTTATAGGCACAAGTGCTAGGCAGTAAATAATTGAACTTAGCCAATGTCTTGCCACGTCATTTTGCATTTTATGTGGCCATTGATTGGTCACATATGCACATATGTGGCTATTCAATTTGCCACTTTTTTTTTTATTATTATTATCATTTGTCACGTCTTCTTGCATTTTGTGTGACCATTGATTGGTTATATATGTGGCTATTCAATTTGCCACTTTTTATTTATTTATTTATTATTATCTGCATGGTCCAGCCACCACAGTTATGATCCTTACAATTTTAAAATCCACATAAAATTCTTAGGTACAAGAACTGAGGAGAGCTATGGCTATGGATACGAATCACAAAAATTCAGAAAATTTGCCTTATATTCACAAGGTGGGATTGCCTCCAAAGCAAAATATTTTCAAGGAAATTTCTTCAACTGTGAAAGAAACTCTCTTCTCCGATGATCCTTTGCGCCCTTTTAAGGATCAACCTAAATCAAGAAAATTCATCCTTTGTATTCAAACCCTTTTCCCCATTTTTCAATGGGGTAGAGACTATTCCTTCAACAAATTTAAAGGGGATTTAATTGCAGGACTTACCATTGCTAGTCTTTGTATTCCACAGGTAAAAATTCTTAGCTTCCAATACAGATTTGTTTGATATTATATTTTAATCAAATAAATATTGATTAGATATCATTAAAATATGATTTTAAGGTGAATTTCATATTTTAATTTTGAAAAACAACTAAACAACACTTCATAAATTGTTTTTCGATCTAAAAGGGTACTTTTTCCAAAAAAGTTTCAATCTTAATATCAAACATGACCTTAACTTTCACTACAATAAATATTAGAATATCTAAAATAGTATTTTTTCCCACCAAAAAAAAAAAAGGAAAAGTACAGAAATTATGTGATTGCGACCGTTTTCACTTTGTAATCAAGTTTTCACTGTTAGTGTCTACAGTGACACTATCATAAGACGTTCACCTGATATAAAATTACTGATGTGGTGCTCATATAATATTACATCAGCAGCTTTATGCCACATAAACGCCATATCAGTAGCCTTTGATGCCACGTGGGCATCTTCTAATGGCCTTAAGATGGTCAAAAAATTTACACAAATCTCAAAATGAAGTGAAAATAACTGTAACCACATTGTATTTTTTGTGTACTTTTTCCAAAAAAAAAATACCAAACATGTTCTCAATTGATAGCATTAATATTTAACATCATTTGAAAGATTTAACTATAAATATATACCTATATATAGTGTTAAAATATCTACAATAATATTACAAAAGAATATTGGTTACAAGGTTTTATACATAAGGTAGAAGTGCTACTAATTGTTATTAATATCAAATTTTTTACTTATTATCAGCTATGGTTATTATCTATAGTAATATTTATTGATGTTAGAATTTTGATATCAGGATCTTGGATATGCACAGCTAGCAAATCTTAAGCCTCAATATGGATTGTGTAAGTAATCTTTTGTAGTCTTTACTAATTTTTTTGCAAAGAGACTGTTTCCACATGATTTTATAATTTATGTTGTTTATGTGCATGTTACAGATAGTAGCTTTGTTCCACCTCTTGTCTATGCCTTGATGGGTAGTTCAAGAGATATTGCTATAGGACCAGTAGCAGTTGTATCACTCTTGCTTGGACGTCTATTACAGAATGAGATTGATCCTTCTAAGGATCCTGTTAACTATCTACGCCTTGCATTCACAGCTACATTCTTCGCCGGTATCACTCAATTTACATTAGGATTTTTCAGGTTGGTTTGCTGTTATTCACTGATTAATCATAATGATTATCTTTAACATGCCCTCATGAAGTCTATTGAGCTTTAGAAATTTAATAAGAAGCTAATAAGAGATTACATTAAAGTTTGAATTTTATGTACCTTTAATTCAGGTTGAACATCTGTAACGCTTGTTTGAATATGGTTTTCAGATTGGGTTTTCTAATTGATTTCCTATCTCATGCTGCTATTATTGGATTTATGGCTGGAGCTGCCATTACTATTGCTCTTCAACAGCTTAAAGGATTGCTTGGCATTACTCATTTCACAAAGAATACTGACATAGTCTCTGTAATGCGCTCAGTATGGAGTACAGTGCATCATGGAGTAAGTGATCGTTATTACTAAGATAGTTTCTGATTTTATTTATTTTTTCCTAATAATCTTTGTACATAATATACTCTTCTGAATTTTTTCAGTGGAATTGGCAGACTATTGTTATAGGAGTATCATTCTTGGCCTTCCTTTTGCTAGCCAAGCACATTGTGAGAATTCTATTCCTTCCATTATACAAATATAGCATATATTATCTCTAGTACAAAAAACCTCTTTAGCAACACTGGATCATACTGTTAAAAGTAAAAAAATTGATGCTAATAAAAATTAGCAGTACTACCACCACCACCCAATGTATAAAATCCTCATAATAATTTTTTTTTTGTCACACCATTATAAACATTTGATAAGACCATTAACATACTGTTAATGTATGTTGACATTGAGCAACAGTATCAATTTATTGTTATAGTTATATATTTGCTGTTAATCATTACAGTATGTAAGAAATGTGTTAATCTAATGTTGTTAATTTCAATATTTGTTGTAGTGTATTCTCGTAGTCATTAGATTCTTCACTTAATTTTGATTTGGTAATTGAAACTGAGTACAAGAATAATGGAAAATTTTATGACTAATGTTTATATGTAATACTGGAGCAGGGAAAAAAGAAGAAGAAATTGTTTTGGGTAGCTGCAATTGCTCCTTTGGTCTCTGTGATTCTATCTACATTTCTTGTATATATTACCCATGCTAACAAACATGGAGTTAAAATTGTAAGTGCTGTTTCTAGATCAAGATTTTTTTAAAAAACAAAATTCAAAGTAAAATATTATATTCATTGCATGATTTTATTTCAAGGTTCCTCATATAAAAAAGGGAGTAAACCCACCGTCATTGAATGAAATTTTTTTCACTGGAAAGTACCTTGGCAAAGGCTTCAGGATTGGTGTTGTTGCTGGTATGATTGCCCTGACGGTGAGATATTTCTGAATCCTATTCCCTACTTTATTTAAGGTTATGTTTTGTATGAAAATTTATTTAAAATTTCATGTTCTTTAGTTCAATATAAATGAAAATGTTCATTTCACTCGTATAAAAATGCAATATAACTGAACTAGTTTTATAATTTGTAAATGAACTATATACTTCAAATCATTTATACCAAATAAGGGGTAAAATTATATTTAACCAAAGCATCAGAAGACATAATTTCAAATTTTTGGGGTTATTTCAGGAAGCAATAGCCATTGGAAGGACATTTGCTGCCATGAAGGACTACCAGCTAGATGGAAACAAGGAACTGATAGCATTAGGAACCATGAATATTGTTGGTTCAATGACATCTTGTTATTTGGCAACAGGTTCAATTACAATCCAACAAAGTATCTGAAATGATATATTTCTGAAAAAACAGTTTTAATCTCAATGCTAAACAAACTCTATTTCTTCTTTTGAAAATCAATTTCCGAACATTTTCATATTATACACTTACCAAATGTATCTCTAATCTTTCATATAGGATCGTTCTCTCGCTCAGCAGTGAATTTCATGGCAGGCTGCAATACTGTTGTCTCAAATATAGTGATGTCTCTAGTCGTATTACTAACTTTAGAACTCATCACTCCACTATTTAAATACACCCCAAATGCCATACTTTCCTCTATTATCATATCTGCTGTGATAGGCCTTATTGACATTGAAGCTGTAATTTTGATATGGAAGATTGACAAATTTGATTTTGTTGCCTGTATGGGAGCCTTCTTTGGTGTGGTATTTCATTCTGTTGAGATAGGCCTTTTAATCACGGTAAGATATATAGTTTATAATAATTGGAATCTTATGTTCTTATTTGCAGCTCTATTGTTGCTAAAATTTTTCCTGAACAGGTTTCGATATCGTTTGCGAAAATCCTATTACAAGTAACAAGGCCAAGAACTGCCATACTTGGAAAAATACCAAGGACTAGTGTTTACAGGAACATCCTACAATATCCTGAAGCTTCAAAGGTTCAGGGGATTTTGATTGTTAGAGTTGATTCAGCAATTTATTTTTCCAACTCAAACTATATCAAAGAGAGGTAATTAATTTTTCCCAATTATATACTAATAGCAAGTTTAGAGTACTGCATATGCATATGAATAGAAAATTACCAAAATTATCTAAAAAGAAATGATTCCAATTTTTTGCAGGATTTTGAGATGGTTAAGTGATGAAGAAGAACGATTGAAAGAAAATAACCTACCCAGAATTCAAGTTTTAATTGTTGAAATGTCTCGTAAGTAATTCATAAAATATTTGTCTTTTTTAGTACTTTTTTTTTGCCATTGCACTTTCTATGATAAGGTAGCTTCATTGTGGCATATTCATGCATAATTTAGCGGTAAGTACATATACGACTTGGCAATAGATCTAAGTTCAAATTCATTGTGACCTGAACATCCCAATTCAAAACAATATGAATAATTTCTGGCAATACAAAAAGAAAGAAAAGATGTAAAATGTCTTGTGCACTGAGCTTATCCTTACAATGTACTTTCAACTTATTTTTGTAACCTTTTTCTCTTGCAGCTGTAACAGACATTGACACTAGTGGAATCCATGCCTTCAAAGAGTTATATAGTAGTCTTCAAAAGAGAGATATTCAAGTAAAACAAACACCAAGCAAACATTAACATTTTTCTATTAATTGGAATGTTTATATTGCATAAAATTTATATTATTGTTTCCCCACAGCTAGTTCTAGCAAATCCAGGGCCGGTAGTGGTGGAAAAGCTCCAAGCTTCTAGGTTTGCAGAGTTGATAGGAGAAGCCAACATTTTTCTCACAGTAGCAGATGCTGTCCACACATGTGCTCCCAAGATGGAGGAAGTGTGAACTCTTATATATTAATGATTGATCTCCAAGAAAAATGATTTGGGAAGTAATTGAAAACATTGGAATTAAACTACTTTTATAGGAAGCTTTCAATAATATATTTGTAGGAAAAATTATTCAGTCCGCTCGGTGTATATAAAGATAGTGTTTACAGACATCTAGCTACAGCTAGAATGGAATAGGAATTTTATTTGTAACTATAGAATGCTTGAATAGTTTAGGCTGATGCTAATTAGGGTTTGCATAGAATTGGATAAACTTTATTTTCTTATTTCAATTCTTGGCTCTTCTATTCCCTTTAATAAGAATTTTCTTGATATTTTGCAAATTGTATTCGACATTCACAGACATGAAGAGATTATTACCACAACTTTATTGAGATTAAAAGTTAAAGAGTTTCTCCATCCATTAACCAATAAAAACCAATGTTGTTAAAACCAAACCGAAGGTTAAACCGATTTTCTTGCCAGTTCACGGTCCGATTGATTCGACCGACCGGTCCAATTTAATTTATTTGTTATTTTCTCTTTTTTTTTTTTTTAATTTTAGTTCAAAACGGTGTCGTTTTGAAAAATTTCAGTTCGACTGGTCACCAATTTTTTTGGTTCGAGCCGGTTTTTTCGATTCATGATTTATCCGATTTTTTATGATTTAAAAATCAGACCAGTGACCGATACCCGATATAACCAGTCCGACTGGCCAGTCCAATCCGATCCGGTTTTAACAACATGGAAAAAACTAAATATCAAGAATCCCAAAGTGTTCCTAGAAATTCAATGTGTGCATAGTTTGTACAAAGACCATCCAGGAATCCAGTTATAATTAATAAATTATCCATTGATTGTACAATGATTGATTGTTAAAGCCTAAGTTTCAAAATTCTTCATCTGATGAAGTTTATATTTCAAGATACCATGCTCATACTCACAAGAATCAGAGAGATGAAAAGAAAGAAAAAAAAAAAAAAAGCTTGATTGAAAACATTGCCCAAACTCATCCAATGCGATTAATTAGGTTTTCAAAGCAAAATCATAAATGATGATCTCCAAAAACAATATTTACAAGCAGACAGAATGCAAGTTTTCGACATCAATAGAATAACATAACATCCCAGCATGCATTAAATCTGGCAAACGAGAGTGAGACTTTTTTACGTTATACGCTTCAACCATATAATAAAAAAATTGGAAAACATTCATACCATTTTCAAATATAATTGAAGCATTCAAAACTCAATTAAAAGAGTTTGCTAATTCTGACTAAAACTCAGTTGCTAGTAATTGTCATAAACTAGCAGATGTCTAGAAATAACAACAAAAGAAACCAACAATGGAGCCTCCAACACCAGCAAAGTACATACAAAACATATCCATAAAATAGCATTTAGAAAAGAGAAGTGCCCTTTCCCTTCTTGTCTCCACCAATCTCAAAATGCTTGCACCTCTGCAGAAATAATGAAAAGCAAGCAACATTAGCAAAACAAGTGATATGGTTTCTCAAGGCAAAAAAAATTAAATCAAGCAGACACTTTTTTTTTCCTGAAAGAAATACCTTAATTGGATGCTGAGAAACATGCTTGCAACCTTGGCACTGCAATCTCAGAACAATCTTCTTGGTAGTTTTGGCCTGTTTAGAAATTACAAAACAATTGATGATTAGAATCAATCAATCATGTACAGACAATAATAAGTTGTGGGTGTTGGATATTGATAGTACCTTCTTGTGGAAAACAGGCTTTGTCTGCCCTCCATAACCAGACTGTTTGCGATCGTACCTCCTTTTCCCTTGTGCAGCAAGGCTATCCTTCCCTTTCTTGTATTGTGTGACCTTATGCAAAGTGTGCTTTCGGCACTCCTTGCTCTTGCAGTATGTTTTCTTTGTCTTTGGAACGTTCACCTATTAAACAGAAATTTATTAAAAAATAAAAATCTAAGCCATATATCTAATAGCTAACATTCAACTTGCAAAGGGATGAAAGTACTAATAAATCAATAAAAACATTATTTCACTCTTTTATTTTTCCTGAAGAAATTAAATGACAGCAGAAAATACCAAATTGGCATAACTTAATTCACAACCACACAATATATATATATATATATATATATATATATATATATATATATATATATATATATATATATATAACCATTTGATTTGACCAACACAATCAATGATTTGCAATAACCTTAACTATCACCAGCAAAACAAGAAATTAACCAAAAAAAAAAAAACTTATTAATAGATTTTCCAGACCTATTCACTTAATCCAAATAACTATAACCCATTACCATTAAAATCTAGAGAACCCACTTTCGTTTCAAGTTCACTGTGGATTCAAGAATCTATTTTGCAGCTAATTTCTTAATTAACAACGAAAACCCAGTAATCCTAAATGAACAATACATCAAAAATTCACTTCAGATTCAAGAATCGATTCATGGGTAGGAGACTGAAAAAAAAAAAAAAAACACAGTAAATGCAGGCAAGAAATGTACATAAATACATAAAAATTACAAGATTGAAAATTAATTACTTGCAATCACAGAATCCAAGAAATTATCTAAGAAAATAGAGAGAAAAATGGAGATTGGCGGCTCACCATGATTGTCCTCCAAAAACCCTAGATTGCTCTGCTGCAATGTGAAGAGAAGGAGCTGCTAGGATTTAGTTAAGAGCTCAAATGTTTTATGTATGCTACTTTTAAGGCTAGGGTTTCTGTTATTGGGCCTTGGCCTTGTCCAGGCCCAATATATTTATTTGTAGTGACAAACCAACATTATTAAAAAAAAAAAAAAAAAAAAAAAAAAAAAGTATTTTATGGTAGATTATATATTTGAGAATTTTGTTTTCGGTCTATTATTTTTATTTGTGACATTCAAATAGTTGATTTAGTGAATTTGTTTTTCCAGAATTTATTTGATATTTGAGTTAAAAATTGTTTTCAAAAGAAAACTATTATTTGAAATATTATTAAAAAAATTGAAATATTATTTTGCCATTTTGAAACTTGTTGTATTTAAAACAATTAAATTAATTTTTTTTAATATTTTATTTTAAAACTAAAAAGAATATTTGCATTTTAAAAATTGGTTTTGTAAGCCAAGAAGCACATTAATGATTTAATGTCAAACATCTTAAGCCATAAAAAGCATATTCTTTCACCTGGAAATTTTGGTTTAATACTATTCTTCATTTACAAAACAGATATGTAATAATGAAATTAATATTTAAACTTTGCAAGTTATAAAATACAAGAAAATAGCAAAAGAAATAAAACTTTTATATTGCAAGCCTGAACATGTCATTCACAAATCTTGTATATGAGATAATAATAATTTGTAAATTATCCTAAATCTAAAATGGACTTAATGCAAACAGACCCTAAAAACAGCAGAATTACAACAATTGAACAATACCATATAAATGTACACCAAACTGTCAAACTTATTTTCAAAATATCACAATGTCCATCCTCTTGTGCTGGTAATGCTTTAAACATGTTTCTCTTGCTACAGTTGCGTTACAAAGGCATTCCCAATTGACTGCTATTTAAAATGCCAACATCTCCACATCAAGCCAGGATCCAACTACAACTTGTAATTGAAATGTATCCCTAAAACCTGCGTGTGCCAGCAACTTGTGTGAACATAACATACAAAAGTGGCTCAGAATCATTTAAATCTATAATACACATTTGGCATCTAAAGAAAACACTATCCCACAACTTTCATACAATATTAACATATGCCATTGTTCTGGACTCAAATCCCCTCAAGTTACAAAGAGGGGGAAAAATCAAAACAAGGTAAATCATCATAGATATTCTGAAAAACTAACAGCTTTGACATAAGACATGCTTCTTTAAAAAAATGACCAAATTGTAATGGCTTTCCAAAGATATGTCACAAGCTGAAGTGTTTAGGAAGCAATTTCAATATTGTATTGAAACTGGTACACACACTTCAAGCCCTAATTAGGCCTTTTTTTCACTGTCAGCTCTATTGTTTCTATATACACCCTCATTCTTATTTATTTCTAAAAATACCCTCTTCAAATATATGTGTGTACAAATAAATGTTTTCTCTTAATTATGGGAATAAATAAAAAGAATTGAAAAAACATAATAATAATAAATCACCTTTAATGTTGTTCTCCTTTTTTTTAATGTACATTGGTATTGATATGTTCCAATTTATTGTTAGACAACACACTTCAAAAAATATTTATTCACCTCCTTCACTTCATTAAAGAAAGTATAAACAACATTCAGTTCATCAGCCAATTGAAACAGGCTTTATATCCTACATCAATTATGAAGTTGTTTGTTAAATGAAAATGACCCAAATTAGAAACTTTAGATCAAGGCTCTGATGAAACATCTAACGGTTGACTAATCTAACAGTTGACTAAGGAACATGCCCTAAGTAATCCATTTGGTTCACAAGAAAGAGATGAATGTATACCCATCAATGTATTGAATAAAAATTGCAAATAGATATGTAGTTTACGATTTATGAGAACATTATTCCAAAAATAATATACTACCAAATTTCCTAAACTGAAGAAATAGCCATCAATGGCTTGAGCCATTGATGAAATTTTCTAACAAAAACACCTCCTTTCCATCAGGTAACCAACTCAAGTACATAATCAAGAATATATTTAAAAAACTTGTGTGCTCCTTTACTAACAGAAGAATCCAACTCTTATTTGCTTATTCTCAAATAAGATATGCAATCAAAACTATATAACTTTCCATAAACTCCCAAAATTCTTATGATTTACATAATTACATTCTTGGCTTTCAGGCAGCTTACACAAAGCACATCCTGCTAAATGCAGACATACATAAAACTAAGTGTATACATGCAAAGGGAACAAAAAGATTGCAACGAAAACATATTGGACAAAATAAATAAAATTTTACTATTCTAGTGCATAGATTGAATTAGAAGAGGATCTAGTTTATGAAAACCAATGCAACCATATCAACTCTGAGAAAGTAAGGTGACCAAAAAAAGGGTTCAGAACAATGATAGACTTTTTAATTTAATATTTGCTTCTTGTAGGCAACTAATAAAATTCAAATGGAAGATAAAAGAATTCAAATGGGAATTCCAAGGTAAATCTAAAAGGTAATTCATAACCATACTCTAGTTGGCAAGTTCTAATGTTTGAGAAGTAAACATGGCAAGAAGAACATAGGGAATTCTAGGAGTTGTTTGCTCTAAACTAAAGCTTCCAGTATTAACCTTGACTTTTAAAAGTTAGCCATTTTAATCTGAGAAGGGAGGAACTGTATGCCTTCTTTTATTGGTCTAGCAGCAAATAGCATGATAAATCCTGCCCCAGTTTGACGGAAGCTTATCTAAGTTGAGTAGTTAACCTGGATTATGAAAATATAAAGAATTAATATTTCCCAAAAGGTTCCACTAATTCTTTTGATAAACAGAAACATATCAAACTTGAAACCATACACCTTATAATTAAGAGAATTTGCATTAGGATTACATATTCCAAGGGGCAATGAATATCTAAACTAAACCCAATGCTTCCATATATATGAAAGCTCAAAAAGCCTTTATTTACTTAAGAGTTTTGTCACATGCTAACTTTATAGTAATGAAAACTATCTACTTAGCCGTTTCTCAAGAAGTGATACCTGTAAAAGAAAATTTTCAACCCTGTGGAAAAATTGGATGCACCTCCACCAGGGGATGACCTCAAGCAATCTCATTACTCCTTAGAGAAGCTTTACATACAGTCATAATATTTATTTTGAAAATAAAGTTTGAAACTATAAATTTTTGCAGCTTTAACATTTTTTTGTGGTCAGATGTCACACAAGTTGAATGCCAATGATTCTTTTTTCTCATGTATACTGCCTAAGAATCCTAATGAGCATCTGAGAAGCTTCCATATCTTTTTTTTTCCATTCTCAGTTTATTCTAACTAAAATCTTCATTTCCTTACAAATACAGGTGCTCCTATACAATTTGGGATTTAGAATTCAGATCTCTGAAAAAAAAAATTCTTCCTATATCAATCTAATTAAGAAGAGTGAAACTTATGTGAACAGAACTCAGCAATACAGACCATATGTAAAAAAATACAGATGGTTATTTCCAAATCATAATGTTTAGCACTCATCATGTTGTCCAATAGAAGCTCAAAAGAAGATTCAAATCCTAAATCCTATTAACAAGAACATCCAATAAAATCCAAAGAAAAGGGTGAACTAACATAATAATGACTCCAAGAATAAGCTATCATGCATTATTACAGGCAATCACTTGCACATCTAATACAGCAAAAACTTGCATACAACTAATTGAGATTGGCCATAGAATAGAACATCCATTACCTGCCAAGCAAAACCCTCACTTTGAAACCAAAAGAATTTCTGGTTTCTTAGCTTTACTGGGTGTGTTAACATTGGAAGAAGCATTGGCAGCAGCAGCAGCTTCCACCTTCACAGCCTCTCGAGCTCTTTTGTCAAGCTGAATGAGACTCCGGGTGGCTAATATGGCCTGTGGAGCCAAATCATGAGACCCTCTTGCATACAACCGCCTAACTGCCACAGATGCTACATCCTTAACATCTTGGGAATTCAATGGCCCTAACAAACAATGTCCCAAAATCCTCAATAAGGGCTGCAAAACCTCCCAAGGCAGGGGAATCCTCACCCCCTTTGTCTCTGAATCATCTCTTCCATTTCTTTCCATCCTCAACTTCTCCATTTCCACCACAACATCATCAATTTCATGCCCATTCCCATTCTTGCCATAACCATTACTTAAATTCCTACTCCTATACTCCAAAAAGTACCCACCATTATTTTCATTTCCATTTTCAATTTCAATTTCTTTGTCACCATCAAATTTGTTTTTACAAGCACAATCCTGCCCAGCCCAAAAACTTGCATATTTACACAATTCAACCTTAGACCAACTCGGCATTTGCGAGATCTGCTTAAAATAACAATCAAGTGCAACACCAACAATAATTGGCCGCTTTGTAGACTTCACCGCGATCTGGGGTTCCAGAGACGGCGACAAAACCCCAACAGACGGCCGAGAATTATCAAACCCATGTTGATTCTGCTTGTTCCGAGGGGTATGGTAAAGCGATGGCTGTGAAAGATCAGGAATTTGAACGAGAACTGGCTTACCGGCGCGAGATTTCGCCTCAGAAGAGTAGATGGCGAGAAGAACAGCCTCGAACCCAGCTAGAGGAGGAGTAGAAGTAGAGTCGGAGGAGTGGATCCGAGAGAGATACAAACCCAATAGAAGAGGAAGAAAAGAAAGGACAATAAGACGGAGATGAGGGTCAGAGGAGAGATAAGTCTCGTAAAGCCATTGACAAAGAGGATCAGAGCCAGAACCAGAGGTAGGAACAGAGAGAGTAGAGGAGAAGAGAATATAAGCTTCTAGAGAAGAAAGGAAAGAAAGGGCAGGGCGATCGGAGTCAGCAAGAGAAGAAAGGGAAAAAGAAGAGGATGGATCAGATGGGAGAAGAGAAGAAAGGGAGAGAATGCGAGCACGAGCTTTGGAAATGGATTCCCACCAGGATTGCATCGGGTCGGTGGTGGAGATGGAGGTTACGGCGGTGGCAGTAGGGTGGGGAGTGGAGGAGGTGGAGGTGGAGGAGGAGGAAGGTGAGTAATTGTTGTTTAAGTCCATGAGAAACGGTGGTGGTGGAGTTGACTGTGAATGACTGTTTAGACTAGAAATGGAGAAATGGGTTTTCAAAATTGAGACTCTGATTAAGAATTTTTGGACTTAAGTAGAATTGATTAGCTTTTTCCATTAACTAAACCCAAACCCATTCCAGTTTTTATTTTCTAAAAAAAATTTTGTTGAAATTAAAATTTAAAAAAAAAATAAAGTAATTGAAATAAATAAAATGAATGTTTAGATGTGAAATGAAAAACAAAAACAAAAATTAAAATAATGGAACTAAATCAAATTATATATATACTTACAATAATATCTATGTATATATATTTTTTTAAATTTTGGTTATTTTGTCCAGTTCATTTATTTCAATATTATTTCAATTCAATTTTCCTTTTAAAAACTTTAATTAATTCAATTTTATTATTATTATTATTTTTTTATTCTTAAGGAGGAGACACCCAAACAAAAACACCAGTCACAAAACACTAGCATTTATCCTCTTAAACCATGCAACTCTAATCATATCGGACTAAATGTGACTATCAAGATCACTCGGAGTAGAAGATAAAATCCTAATTTCACGATCATAATTAAGATCCTCAAAAGCCAACTAGTCACCTATTTGATTTGTTTCTCTGAAAATATGCTTAAAAGTCACCACTCAATCTCTCTTAACATAATCGCAACAAGCTTAAACTAGGTTGCCATGAGAATGCACAATTCTCTTTCCTTCCTTTAACCATTAAATAAGAAAAAGAGAATATGACTCAAGATGGAACTTCTGAAAACCAGAATCCCAAGCAAGTTTTAGACCTTGAAGAACATCCCAAATTTCTGCTCCAATCGCATCACACATACCAAAATTCATGGTAAAACCAACTAGCTATCTACCACAAGAATCACAAATAATCCCGCCACCTCTAGCATGACCAGATCTTCCTTTATGGCAGTCATCAGTATTCAATGTGACCTAATCTTTTATAGGAGGCGTCCAGCTAATCAGAACTTCAGTATTATGATTAACGTCTTGCATAGCCATTTCCTGTCTTGTAAATGCCTTCTCAATTTCCTAAACTTGGCGTTTAATCCACACGATCTTGGCATCAAAAGGTTGCTATTCCTGTTTAAAAACAAAATTATTTCACCACCTCCATAGCCGCCACAAAATGATAGCAAAGGTTGTGCTCCATTTGCAATCCAAACCTGAAACGAGATTAGCATCAATGTTACAATCCAACCAATCCATGAAACTTAAAGAAGATAAAACTTGAATATCCCATGATGGAAGGAATTTTTCCCAAATTTTAGCAGCTTTAGGACACAATCTAAACAAATGATCTAGATTCTCATTTTTATTTAGACAACAAGGACAAAAAGAGTTAGATGAGAACCCTCTCTTGACTCTTTCAACATTAGTCATAATTTTTCCATGTTTCACAAGCCAAATAAAAGACTTCAAACGATAAGGAGCATCAATTTTCCAGATTTTCTGCCAAATAGAATTCAGATGAGAATTATTGTCCTAAAGCAAAATAGAATAAACATATTTAGTTGAAAACAACCCACTATAAGTTTTATTCTAGCTAATAGAATCCGTTCTATCAGTATCATCACTAAGAATGACAGTTGCAAGTCTCTCCTCCAAAAAATTAGGCAAAATGTCTTTCAAAAGTTCCCAATTCCAACCCAAACCCTCCCTCCAATATTCTCTCACAGATTTGTGAAGATCAATAATATCCAAATCTCCTAAAACTAACTCACAAATAGGAACATCCACTAACCACACATCCAACCAAAAATAAGTACTTCTACCATTACCAACCGCAATGCAATGCCCTTTCACAATGATTTCAGCTGATTTTACAATTATTTGCCAAAGGTTTGAAACACCCCTAATAGGCTTAAAATCTTGAATTGTAAGTTCTTTATGCACATATTTATTGGTGATAGCCTTAGCCTATAGGTTGTTAGGCTCTTGAATTAACCTCCAACTAACTTTAGCAAGAAAAGCCTTGTTCATTTGATGTAATTTTCTTATCCCAAGGCCACCTTGATCCTTAGACTTTGTAATTGTCTCCCAATTAACTAAATGTACACCTTTCCCTTCCGTATTACCACCCCAAATAAATTTACGAATGTCCTTCTTAATCTTGGAGAAAACACCGATAGGAATAAGAGCTGATTGCATTGGATACAGAGGTATAATAGTAAGCACAGATTGAGCAAAAGTGACATGACCAGCAAAGGACAAAATTTTCATTTTTCAACTCTGTACCCTAGTATTAATCATGTCTATCACATCCTTATACATTGAATTTATCACTCTTCCATGAATAGAAGGAACACCCAAGTATGTACCAAGGTTGTTTGTGAGCGGAATGCCTGAAACTTTAGAAATTTCTTGAGCAACATTGTTAGACACATTTTTTTAATAAAAAATATTGGACTTACTAAAATTAACTTTATGACTTGACATTTTACAAAAAAAATCAAGACACTTAGATATCACCTGCATTTGCTCCACCGAAGCCTCTACAAATAGAATCATATCATCTGCAAAAAATAAGTGTGAAAGAGAAGGACCAAATCTGGAAAGTTTAATTGGCTTCCAAGGTCCACCTGCAACAGCTTGATTAATAATATGACCAAGTCGTTCAACACAAAGGACAAATAGATAAGGAGATATAGAATTTCTTAACCCTAATTCCTCTTGACGGAGTAAACCAATCTAATTATTGACCATTCCATAAGACTGCCAATCTCAGAGACCGAACACACGATATGATATTCCTTACCCAACTTTCATTCAAGCCCATATCATTCAAAGTGTCTTCAATGAAATCCCATGACAATCTATCATAGGCCTTTTCAAGGTCAATTTTAATAGCCATGATTCCCTTCCCTTTACTGAGTTTCCTCATAGAATGAAGAACCTTCTGGTAAATGATAATATTGTCTTAGATTTTCCTTCTCGGAATAAAACTGGATTGATTGGAGGCAACAACTGAATTAACCAACACTTAAACATAAGTCTCAATGGTTTTATTTTATGCTAAGGAAAAATGCAATAATTGCCTAACAAAGTTTAAGGATTTTCTTTTATATATAAACTAAAAATATTTACATAATTAGAAAAATATTGTCATTAATTAGCCATGGAATTTCCTACCTCCTCCTTTTTTTTCTCCTTTTGATATGAAGGAAGGGGAAACCTCAAAAGCACAAGAGCAACACTACTTAGGGTGCGTTTGGAATTACTATTAGGAATTAAAAAAGTGTTTTTAGAATTTTTTTTATTTAATTGATTGATTTTTATTATTTTTTATAAACTGTTTTTTCAAATCTGCTTTTGGGAAAAGTATTAATTTACCTGCTTTTGAAAAAAAATAGTTTTAAAAATAATATAAAATTTTTTGTTGAAAAACATTTTTGTGAAACTCAATTCCAAATGAAACCTTAAAGGTCAATTTAGTATTGCTGTAAAGCACTCTGATTTTAAAATTTTAAAAATTTATTTATTTTTATTTTCATTGTTTTTGCTTTTTTTTCACTTACTTTTAGAGAAAGCATGATTTTTTCTACTTTTCCTAAAATTTAAATAAAAAAAAGCAGTTAAAAAAAATATAAAAATAAAAAACTAAAAATAAGAGAAAAAAAAAATGTCAAACTGATCCTTACAAACTAAACGTGGCCATATTTTTATTTTTTCAAAATTCAAATTTGTCACATTTTAATTGAGATTTCAAGTATTTATTGTTAACTGATATGTAAGAAAGCACACACCAAATTATAAATGAATCTATCTCTTGGAAGCATTATAAAGTGATGATAGTTTCAAATATATATATATATATATATATATATATATATATATATATATATATATATATATATATATATATATAAACTTTAATTAATACTCCCTCCGTTTCATAATAATTGTCGTTTTAAAAAAAAAAATTTATTTCAAATTATTTGTCGTTTTTAGAATTCAATGCAGCATTTATTAATTTTTTTTCAACTTTACCCTCATTGCAATTTCAATATTTCATGTGTTTTTTCTTATTTAGTGAGAGAAAATAAGGATATATTTGTCTATATTAATTAAAATTAAAGTTATTTAATAGCTTTTTTAATATGTGTGTATCCTTTTAAAACGACAGTTATTATAAAATTGCAGAGGGTATAAAAATTATAAATCACATATTCATAATAACTTCAGTGTCACTCATTGATTTTTATAAAAAGATTTCAGATAAAGAAAAATACATTTTCCTTGGCATTATTTACTTCTCACGTAATTAAAGAAGATAGCATTTATTGGTTGTGGCATATTATATTATTCATACACAATTATCATAATCTATAGCAAAAATATCAACTTTTGTGGTTGAGGAGATGAATTGGCTAAAGAAGGTCGCTTTCCTTGTGAAAGAAAATATTATACAAGACCTGCAACTATGGAAGTCTCATTGCATATAATATAAAATAAAAAATTTAACTTATTATAATCTTTTATTTATCTCTTTTATTATTTTTTATTTTTTAAATAATTTTTAATAAATTTTAAAGAGCAACATTTTAAAATAATAACAATAAGCAGTTCAAAGTTATAATTAAAATATTGAAAATTAAAATTTTTTGATACATTTGGCTACAATTGCACATTGAAAACTAGATTTTTTTTTTATACATTTAGTTCATATTATGGCTCAAATTCGAGATTTTATAATTTTAAAAATAATTCTAATATTGCTAAACATTTTTATTAGTGAAAATTAAAATTTTTAGACTCATTCAATATTATTTTATGTTTTTTATTTTAAAAAAATAAAAATAAGATTTTAAAAACCTTGTTATTTTTAGTTTTCTATTTTTTGTTATCAAAATGTTTATAGATAGACATGAAAAAAATAAAAAATAATAATTTTTTAAAAAATATTTTCTAATACTTATAAAATAGAAAATCACAATGATACCAAATGTCTCCTAGTTAACTTATGGCTCTCTAACGGCTAGTCGCCAGCCACTTAATGCAACTGTCGAACCAAACAGACCCGCAAATATACCATCAACTTCATACTATAATTTTCAACAATAATAGAAATAAATCCCACAAAGAAAAAGCAGTAATTAACCAGCAATGAAGCAAAAACATAAAAAAAAAAATAGCAAACAACAAATTAAGAATTCCAAAAGCCAAAAGAATTTTTGAATTATCCTGGAGGGAACTCAACTCACTTACACATGCATATGGCTCTCAATTCTCACCAAACAAACAAACATTATTTTCTTCTCTCGTCATCTAATTAATTCTTAAACTATATCTACATCCACAGTACAATTCAGTAATTAAATTATTATGTTCATTAATTAATCTTACAACCCAAGAGCTCCAAGAGGAGTCTTTCCTTGACCAGCCTCAAAGTAAAAGATTAACATAGCAAGCATAGCTATTCTTGCATGCTTAATTTCAGCAAGTTTAAGTCTTTCAAGTTTCTCCACATCAGGAATATAAACTCCATCTTTAATTGTTCCAGCAAATCCTAATGGATCAAAGAATTTTCCTCCTGGATATCCTTGTTCTCCAGTTGCATTTGCAAAATTCTCAGCTGTTCTTGACCAAGGAGTTGCCCATTCTACTGATTGTGAATCTGGGTCAAAGAAATCCACCCATCTTTTACTTTCTACCCAACCCATGAGTATGAGTTGGGTTCCTAATAGTGTGCCAAAGGAGAAAGGTGCAATGGCACCTGGGTCAGCTCCAGCCTCGAACCAGGGGATGCCACTCCATGCTTGGCCTACAAAAATTCCTACAACAGCAGCCATTGCCCATCTCCCATGGATTAACTCTGCTTCTCTGTACCATCTCAGAAACGCTGGGTCCTTCCCTAAACCTAATGGGTCGAAACCATAGTCACCTGGGAGCCTGCAGTTTTTTTTATTAAATGGTTAAAAATTAACTAAAAAAAATTGATTGTGCCTTTTTTGCCATTAGTTTTGAAAACCTGACTCACTTATAAATCCTTGTTTTGTCAATATATGTTGCACGGAAACTCTTAAAAGGTTGCGTTTCCGCGTTTCAAAAACGTTTCCTGATTAGAAACTCACGGAAATTTGTCCGAAACGTTTTAGATACGTTTTCTTAATTTGAAAAAATTGAAAACTCGATTTCTTAAATGAAAATCCGTTTCCAAGTTGAAAAAAAAAAAAAAAAAATCAACTCGCCCAGATCAACCTTTAAATAAAAATATCAACTCCGATTTCATTTTTCCTTATTATTATTATTATTATTATTATTATTGTTATATTAATTATTATTATATATATATTTATAAATTAATATTTATAATATATACTTAAAATTATTAAATATATAATTATAAATTATTATATATTTTGTATATATATAAATTAATATTTATAAATATACCCTTATATTTTTTATATTTACGCATTTTCCCTACATTTCGTACCCTATATTTTTAAAAATTGCCGTTTCCGTTTTTCCGTTTCCCGTTTTTGTTTTCGTGCAACCTAATTGTCAATTATTCAATGTAAAATTCATTTTCCAAAAAAAGAGACTCAAAATTGAAATTTTATTTAGATATTGAGATATGCATTTATCGTCAGATTAATCCTTTAAATACATCATCCATCAAATATTAAACCCTTAATTTCAATTTCATGTATCATTTATACAAACAAATGTACTAATTGCCCTAAACCAGTTTTTTCAAAAGTAATAATGTTTTGTCATCCGGTTAAAAATATACATATATTTTTTTTAAATTTGGTTTTGAGTTTCAATTAAGATTTGAACGCATGACTTTTCAATACTAAAAATAACTTTATATATATTTTTTAATAAATTTAATTTTAACGAAATTTGAACTCAAGACTTTGCAGCCTTGCAGACTGGCCAATAAAAGGCTCATTATTAAATAATAATTTTTTTTAACATGGGAAATTCAATAATAAGGCATCAAAGCAATTTATTATTTTTTTTTCTACCAACTCAAATGGTATTACTTTTTTTCTGGGCCAAAAAAAAAATGGTATTACTTTTTATGTATTATAATAAGTTTCGTTTTTCTAATTCTATTATAAAATAACAAGTCAATTAAAATAAAATGAACTTCACATTTTGCATTCATTTATACTACAAACTGAGAAGATTAATTCACAAGTAAAATACACAAAAAGATTAAGGAAAATGCAGACATTTAGAAATTAAAAGAAATTAAAGAAAGACTTACGAGCCATCAAGCCACTCAGGGTCAACGAAATTGCCACCACCTCTAACACCAGGGAGCCAAGATTTCTTAGGTTTAGCAGCCATAACCACAAACTTCTTTGAACCAGCAGCTGCAGTAGCACTACCCATTATTCTATTATTATTAATACCCAACAAAGCTTGGCCATGACTTCTCTTCCCTCCACACAAGAAAGAAGATCCCAATCCATTAAGCACAGCACCAGAAGTAGCAGCCATTGTTTTTCTTGATTTTCCTAAATTTTCTTTTTTTATTTTTTTGGTTCTTTTAAGATCAGTGGGTTTGAGTTTCTTGAAAATACAGAGAGTTGAGTTGGTGTCTTAAGAGTGGAGAGAATCTAATAGGTGGATTTGTAAGGAGACATGTAGGATAATGAAAATCTAAGTATGAAAGATGGATAGATTTCTAACCAATCAGAAATTGAGCTCCATCCCCATCCTCTCTCTCTCTTCCTCTCTCCAACCACGTGTACTTCTTGTCTTTTTTTCCTTTCTATGTTGAAGTGGGATGTTGGGATATTCATTACTTTTCGAATATATATATATATATATATATATATATATATATATATATATTATTATTATTATTTCGTAATTTTTTTTAGTTTTGAAAAAAAAAAATATGAAAATATGACTTATTTTGTACAAAATAATAACTTTATGAAAAAAAAATTAAATTAATAAAAAAATATTTTTATTAATTAACTTTATAAAATTAACGAAGTAGAAAAATAATTTTGATAATTAACTTTACGAAATTAACGAAATGATTTCATTAATTAACTTTATGAAATTAACAGTATAATTTCATTAATTAATTTTACGAAATGAATGAAATTAACGAAATGAAATAAAATTAATGAAATTATTTTTTTTTTTGTTAAATTTTTTCACAATTAAGAAAAATTACGAAAAATTAGTTTTACTTACGAAAAATTATAAGAGAATTGTAATTTTTAGTAAGAAAACTATTTTTTTTCGTAATTACAAAATTATTTTTCTTTTTTTGTTAATTTATGAATTTTTTTTACACAAAATAAATTTTATTTTCATAAAATTAAAACATTTTTCGCAATAAAAAAGAATTAAAAAAATAGTTTAATTTACGAAAAAAATATAAAAAAATTATAATTTTTCATAAAATAACCATTTTTTCGGAATAGTCAATAAAATAAAGTAAATTTATTTTGTTAAAAATAAAATAACCATAAAAAACACACACACACACACACACACATATATATATATATTAAATTTAACTTTGATTGTACTCGATTTGGATGCCTTCTAAATTTATTAGGAACTTTTAAACACAATAAAAACTTTTAAATATTTTTTTTTCCTTTAAGGATTTGATATTCGAAGTTACTAATCAACTGCATACTTAGTACTTGAACTCAATATCTTTGATTAAATTAAGACAATTTTTCACCAGAAGATCCATTTCTTTTATAAAGTTATGAATGAATCATTATTGTATTAAATATTTGGGGATGAAAGAGAAAAACAAATATAATTTTTTTTTTTTTTTTTTGGAGTTATAGTATAGAGGAAAAAAGAGTTAGATTTCTTAAATTGGAAGGCAAGAGGGGGAGATTAAGAGAAAGAAATGCAAATAAGAAAAATGGTTGTTAATGTGAAAAGAATAAAAAGAAAAAAAAAAAGGAAGAATATTTAATAATAACAGCCACCTCATTTGCACCAATCAAACACCCATGTGCAAATTCAACAAGACTCCAGCTATACTTCCATAAGGAGCTGCTTATGGAGGCATAGCTGGAGTTTTGTTGGATCTGCACATGATTGTTTGACTAGTACAAATGAGGTGGCTGCTATTGTTGAATTTTCTTCCCTCTTATTTTTTTCTCTATCAATAGTAAAATGATTTTTTTAAAATGAAAATTATGGTGTAGAGAAAAAAAATATAAATATAATTATATTGTTTTAGTTATTAATATAATATTATTTTTTAATTTTAATTATTACTAATTTCTTTGAGTTGGATATATATAAATTAGGACAAAATTGATTAAATAAAAAGTTTTGGATAAAATAGAGATAATATGTAATGGTTAGGATTTGTTGAGTGATTGGGCGAATAATGTTATAATATTATTGTAAAATATGATAAATTTTAACTCAATAATTTAAGTAAAAGGGAGGCGGTATTGCTGTATTGGTACTCCCCTAATACTTTATAACATTTCTCCTCCTTATTTTATCATTTAACTTAATTATCTATTAATTTTGAAAAGTTAATCTACCTTATTAATTTGGAAAAAATTAATTCATTTTTATTTTCCTTCAAATACATTGCTTGCCTTTATTAATTCTCAAAAATAAAAAATCTCCCTCAAAAGAAAAAAAATACCTGTTGTTATTTCAATTTTGTTAAAATAAAAAAAAAATTATACATTTTAATATTTTAAATATACTTTCATTATAATATTATATATAGAGTTGTAATAGGTGTTGAATAATTTAAAAATATAATGTTACATTGAGAATTAAGTGAAAATACTTAGTAACTTATATTTGAATGAGATAAATATTTTAATTTTGAAGAATTTCAGAAGATGTAAGTGTTATTATTAATAACAATGAAAAAAACTACTAAATGCAATTAAAAAAATATGAATTCGATCTAAAAAAATAATTTTTCTATTTTTCTATTTTTTTTTTAAATATTGGATATGAAATTTAAAAATTTTGTAGTTTTAATATAGCTAGATGGTTTAGAAATTATTTTTATTTTGAGCTACTATTAATTTAATATTTGAAAAATATTGAAATTTTAGTTATTTTCTATAGTTTTGAATAGGGATTAAACCGGAGCAGGACAGGGGCAAGAATACCATCCCCCATCCCCGCCTCACATACGGAGACAATTTAGTCTTCATCCCCATCCTCGCGAAAATCTCCATTCCCTACTTAATTTTTTTTTTTATTTTATCTCAATTCAATTTTAGATACTTTTATATAATGAAATATAATATATAAAAATTTTAAAATTATACTTTAATTAGGTTTAAACACACACACACGCGCATATATATATATATATATATATATATATATATATATATATATATATA